>JAMBLF010001078.1:0-146891 GCA_030578115.1 Leucoptera coffeella
AAATTAAAAATTTATAAATAATAAAAATACATGAATTCATTTTGTATTATCCTATTTTATAGTATATACATATGTATAAAAGCTTTACCTACTTTACTTTTAATTTAATGCAAAGTAGCAATATCAGCGTAACAGTTGAGACTAGTCTACAACTATTTCACCAGTAAATTAATACAAAAAAGACACATACAGTCTCCAGTACATACCATACCATACACATTCCAATCAAAACTAATCCCAACATAACATAGACACTATAACAAGCGAATAGTGATTAGAGTTGTCCGTTTCCTTAACATAATCAGTTATTACTTCGCTCCAGGTTGACAATAAAAGCGAAGTGTCCGATGGAGTTGCGAAGTTTCCCCATGGATCGCCAGTCCTGCCCCCTCATGTTGGGAAGTTGTGAGTATTGGCAGATATTTACGGTATTGTGTAGTAGGAATAAGAGATAAATGAACTTCGCTATTATTATATTTTTGAGACACACGCAGTTTTATTCATTTTATAATAAAAACGATACTTGTCGCATATATTTTATAAACAAAGTAAGTATTACAATATTTCATATTAAAGCATGGCCGTTGCAACATGGACGAAACGTGGGGTAACAAAGGTTTATTTATAAAATATTCATTATTATTTCAAAATTTTTTTAATGTACTTACTAAACTATGATATCAATTAATTTCAAATCTCAAGATCTTATTGTAATTAACCCCAAGGGGAGTCAGAATTTCGTATGGCCTTACTTTACACTGTAACATCACTTTACGTTATATACATATATCATTTTATAGGATTATGCACAAACTGGAGCTGTCTGTCCCAAAAGGCACTGATCACCGTAGAAGAGACATAAAACTATTCATAGCAAAACTAACTTTTATAACAATAGTCACAAAAACTAAAATTATATGCAAAATATGATAGATTGAATCTGGGTACACCTATTATAGTAGAACTTTTCAAGTAATAATTTTATATTGCATAACAACTAATAGCATTAACCTCTTTTCGCAGAATATCGTTTGGCATTAACTCATTTAGCATACATTGAAACCCATAATTCTGTAAGTCAGAATTATCTGTACGCATAATTTTGGTTTCCATAATAATCACAATGTATAATCATCACATCGCAGAAAGTTCAAAACCAGATTATTCTTTTGGCATATATTTCTTATCCATAACTATTTAAAAGTAGAACCATCATTTCGCATAATGCTTACAGTGAGTACCTTAAAGCAATAGGAGCTAATATAAGATTAGTATAATTTTATTTTCTGATTAATTTAATTGTTTTTTTTTTAGTAATTGTAATAAATAAAAGTTGATTTAATGATAATTATTTGGTTTTTATATCCTTGCCCATGAGAGCATGTTCGTTTCTAGCACTCGCCAGCCGCTGCCGCGGCACGCTCGCTTCGCTCGCTCGGCTCGTGCATAAGAGGTCACAGTTCTAACCTAACCTAACCTAACCTACGCATTTTTAAAGAAGAAAGTAACCCACACTATATTATTCTAATTGAAATTCTATGATCTTCATAGTATGCCTAGTCAAATTATGCCAAATAATCTGTACTCTAAATGAACGTTATGCTAAATGAATTATACAAAATTTTAACTATGCCAAAGGTAAATATGCCAATAAAAATTCTATTATCTTAAATGTATGCCATTCTAAATTCGGTCATAAGCACATTATGCCTAAAAATATTTATGTCAAATATTTTTTATGCCTAATAAATGATCGACTAAAGAAGTTTCTGCGAAGTCAGTTATCCCAAATAGGTTTCGGAGTATCAAGTTTCTACCAAATAGACCGCACCCATTGAATCTGTGTAGCTAGTATTGGCCATGAAATATGTACACGTAGAAGTACAAATGCTCCTTTTTAAAGTGCTCCATCGAGTAAACTACCTGAATTATTTGCATAGTTTATTACTAACCTAGCTATCAATCAACTACATCGATCTTACCAACCGATCTTCTCATCAATTATAGAAGTAATCTCTCTTCAAAGGTTTTTAATTAATGTTACACAATGCAGGTATAAAAGACTCCCTGTTTCATAATATCTTTTTAAAACAAAAAGGTTGATGTCACCTGTTCATGCTTGAAGGTTTCGTATAATAAATGTCGAAGAATATGACGAATAGATAAAAAGAAATCTTTCTTTATTAAGAGAACCTCAATGCAAAAGACCCGAAATTTGTCTTATTGTATCATTTAACAAATCCAATTTGTTCAAAACTAGTAATACTACCTACCTAATCCTAATACCCCAACAATTCTCAAAATGATAATAGGAAACGTTTATATACCATTACAAATTTAATAACTAATTTATTTTATAATAAGTTTTTCTTAAAAAATATTGTGGCTACCCCACATTTGTTTTTTTATTGCAATAAATAGAAATTTGCGTTACTTAAGTTAAAAATAAAAGATATTTACATAATAGTAAAGTCGATGTAATCAGAGGCTTGACTAAAGTCGACTAAAATGTTTTAACTCCTAATAACAATGAGACAAAATGCTCTAGACTCAGAAAAAGAAATGAATGTATGCAATGAGCAAAAAAGAAATACATTGTTATAGTAATTCAATAAGAACTCCGATGATCAAGCTCATAAGGCAACGAACACATTCGCTTAAACAAAATGGCGTAGCGATATAAAAATGCTGCTACAAATCTAATAGAATTAAAGAATAAAAGTCTGAGCTTATTTTGGCTATTCAAAGTAAAAATCTGTCCTAAATTCCTGAAAAGACGTATGAAAAGGCAAACGTTGATTTTCATAAGATTAATTCAATCGAACGTGAATCGCGACAACTAAGCCTCTGG
Organism: Leucoptera coffeella; assembly: GCA_030578115.1. Taxonomy (NCBI): domain Eukaryota; kingdom Metazoa; phylum Arthropoda; class Insecta; order Lepidoptera; family Lyonetiidae; genus Leucoptera; species Leucoptera coffeella. The sequence continues at coordinate 2,852 of JAMBLF010001078.1, forward strand.
GGAGTTGGGAATTCAGAGTTATCATTCGTATACTTTATTGAAGGTACTCTGTGAATTTACTGGTTAGGAACACTTTTTATCAAAGGAAAGGGTATAGAGATCCCGCCACATACGGTGGCAGTTGGAGGCGTCGCCACAGTCGCGTAATCCAGTGTTGCCAGTAAACACGCCAAAACTAGCACTCACTGTGCCATACGGCTCGATACATTATATTGAGGTTTCATTTGTAACGATCTTTGGTTGCAGAGCTATAAACTCAAATAAAACAAATTAATATATCAAAGTCAAAATATGTTTATTAAACTATTTCAAACATGATTAATAATTAACGGGACTTATCCTTCTTATTATATATTACATATATTATGTGTTCCTTCAGTCTGTCCGCAATAGACCGTTTAGTGTGTTCGACGTAGGATTTCCCACAGCTGCAATCAATCTTATACACACCCTTATATCTTATATCATGAGTATAAATCGCGAATCTCTTAAATCTATTATTTCAAACATGGCACTGAGCATTGTCTTTACATATTTTTTACCGAGGTTAGATCAGCGGAGACCCTAGCTTGGAGAAGAACTAACAAGAAACTCCGGAAATCAATTTATTATAATCACCCTTAACAAACATAAAAATTACAAAGAGTGGGCAAAAAACACAACGCTGGTAATACTAAATTTACCTTTCATACAAAATAACACGCAATGGCGGTAACGTCAAATTTAGTTCCAAGTTTGGCTACTGCCACCTTATGTGGCGGGATCTCTACTTATGTTCATGAAAACGATTAGTTTTAGTTAAAATAAATGAGATGGTGACTGACAGTTTATATAAGACATACCTACATGGATTATATTAATAGTATTTTTGAGTCCAAATATAATATTGATTTTCCATAATTGAATGTTGAAATTCACACGATAATATTCTACCCAATAAATAGCTATAACAAAAACATAATGCCACCAAATATCGAAATATGTACTCGTAACTTAATCTTTATTAAAACTATAAATTATTACACTAATAAAATAACTCAATAGAGTAGCTTTTTATGATTTACACTTTACCTTAAGTACTTAAACCATGCTTATTTTTCAGATGCCTACTCCAACCAACAACTAGTGTATCAATGGCAGAACTCAGAGAGTGTGAACTTCGTACCTGGCATGACCCTCTCCCAGTTCGACCTCATCAGTTTCCCCTATAGAAACTTTACATTTACTAGACGAGAAGGTAATAATATTATATTATAACAATCCTAGTCTGAAACGTAAATAAAGTGTTATTAACCACCTTTCTTCTGGAATAATATTTGAATTATATATTGAATAGAATGTCGACAGCTCCCTTTTTCCGGGTTGTCCTAAGTCGACTTAGACTATGGTAAATTGAATATACTTACTGGATAGGATACCCGGCAGTCGTAGGAGGCGACTAAGAGACTTGGGGTAATAACAATGTATCGGGCGATAGGCTAGCAAAATGCATGCTAAACAATGACCTAGAAGATATTATATCCTAAGTTCTTTCCATCCCGAAAGGGAATAACGTAGGATAAATAGGTAAGACGTAGACGAGACGGTTCTACGTAAACATTTCACTGAGCCCTGAAAGGATGTTTGTGTCACGTTTGGGATATATGATTGAGTCAAAATAATTTGAGAAACGAGAGGTTGTAAGATACGAAAGTCCTAGGTCTTCTTGAAAATCTTTGTTGAGGGTATCATGACATTTTATATAACATTGGTCCTAGTTTGCTATCCCACCGCCCAATACACATATATAAATATATAGCATTTTCCTCTAGTCTCTAAGCCACCTCTTATGGCACTTACGTTAAATTATGAGAAATAATTATAAGTAATAATAAGTCCTTTTAACATTCTAATACGACACTTTATCTTATTGCAATGAATGGGAAATTTAATTAAATTCACTCGGAAGTTTAGTCCCGAAATATGGTTAAACCTCTTAAAGTCTTACCGCGTGTTTGTAGATGCAAGTCTAATAGAAAACAAAGCTATGAAGCGCAAATGTCATTTCGTTACAGTCGAACTCCGATTCTGCTTGTTTCGAAAAAAACTATATGTACCGTACCATTAATGTTACACTTTACGGTTTCTTAAAACACGATATAATAATAATAATATCTTTATTGAGACATCCACATCAATTACATACAATATTCAACATACAATAGATATAAACCTGTGTTCTTTTGGCAATGCGTTAGCAAACTGTCACCAACATGCCATAATGAAATTAAACACGTTCTAATATTATAGCTAAAATTAAACAAGGAAATTATGGAGATATAAAAAACATTGACAAAATTATTAGTCCCCGTGATTCTCTCTACTCCGAAAGAAATAAAAAAAAGATAAAAGAAACAATTTTCTTTAAGAACTGAAAGAGAGAACATTATGCATAAATGAAGCAGACGTTCCGTTCAAGTTCAGTCCTGCTTCTCGCAGACAGAAAATTAAGGAGAATCGAATAATTGCTTTCATCTCGGAGTTATTTCCTTACTTCACTAAGCTGCTCTCTGCATATCCTCTTCCTAGATGCTGTAATTTCACACATCTAACCAATATCTGTCTGTTTAACAAAAGTTGTGACACAAACTTGACTGCTCCTCTTTCGACTAGTACTGACTTTATTATAAAAAAATGCAATGCAAATACACAGATATGCATACATTCACGTTCTTAAATCCTTACAGAACCTTGGAGACACAATAATTTCTCCTCACTCATTTAACATGAATTGGGTTGTGATGTTGTGATGAATATATGGAACATTGTTCGCCCAATAGCTTCCATTGATCCCCAGTCTCATTTGTGACATGTTGGGAAGTATGATGTATAGTTAGCATTCTTTTACGTCCCAGCACGAATCTAGATATAATAAATATATGTACATATATGTATAACAGCTTCTATAATTATTAAAATTCGATTTTTTCATAAGGGTCACTATTAATCAAGAGTATATACTTATATAACCCTATTCATTGTATTACAGGGGACTTCTCAGTTCTGCAAGTATCCTTCAACCTGCAGAGACACACGGGCTACTTCTTGATCCAAGTGTATGTTCCATGTATTCTAATTGTTGTTCTTTCCTGGGTGTCATTCTGGATTCATAGAGAGGTATGTAAGCACCTTTTTTCTCATATCACCCTTATTTTTTACGGTCAAAATATTCTCACATATACCTAAATAATTATTATAGCATAAACTATATGTATGTGTATATCAAAAGGGTTTTAATTTTGTATTATCAATGTACATTACGTATATATTTTACACTACAACAATATTGTCAGTACAGCGTAAGTAATTTGCAAAGATCAGAAAATGATATTTTCTGCGTGTCAAATATCTTTATATATTTTATGCTGTAGTCATCCATTGTGTTTTAAAGTACAATTCGAAATAGTAATCTCTACTAATAAATTACAAGTTCCATTAGGTAATAAATTAATTTAATTACTGATTAATCTTACAGGCCACATCAGATCGCGTGGGTTTAGGCATAACAACAGTGCTTACCCTATCCACGATAAGTCTAGACTCAAGGACTGATCTGCCAAAGGTTCGATACGCCACAGCCTTAGACTGGTTCCTTCTCATGAGCTTCTTCTACTGCATCGCTACTTTACTCGAGTTTGCCGGGGTGCATTATTTTACTAAGGTAAAACTACTTTATAAAAGTCTTACTACCTTTTCGATTTTAGTTAGAGCCTATTATCCAGTAGATGGCCATCAACACAACAGGCGCTAAATATTGCTTATGTATACTAAAATCTATTTCCCATTATAGAATCATCCCTAATCAATTACGGGATGGGCGGAATTTCGGAAAAAAAAATTGTCGTCGGTCACATATAGTATAACCTATGCAGTTGGCAAGAAATAACATGGAAATACTCGTAATAGAGTCAATTTAACCTAATCCTTAGCTACAGTATGTCGGAAAACTAAGTTGTCTAGTCACCATTTAACCTAATCTCAGTCTAGTGCAAATGTAGGATTACTTATTTTTATATAAGTCTTCCCGCGACCACAGTCTATGCAACTGCATCAAAACGCAGGTGATATGAAGGTATCTATTATCGCGATACGACCCAGGCTCATATAGTAAAACTGTATGATTATTGTTATTAATACACTTCCGGACACATCTATTGGCCCACCTTAGAGATTAGGTTTCGATTGTTTGATATCAACAAACAGGCTCCAAATTGTCTTTTGTTTCTTTAAATTCTGTGTTCGAAATTCAAAAAAAGACTATTGAATGACATTGTGAATATGCCAGGTCAAAAACTGCATAAAAACTTTTAACTCGACCTAATAAAAAATTTCAGCTGGGACCAAACGAAACTAAAAATGCTAGGTGGGCCAATAGATGTGTCCAGAAGTGTATATTGTTATTTTTTTTCTAGGTTGGTTCAGGTGAAATAGTGATAGACGACGCCGAGTGGCAAGAACTTATCGAGGAGGTTGGAGGCGATGCATCGGCGGCTCGAGAGCTGGCCGTACGTCGACGCAGCTCAGCTAGATCTAGTGAGCGGAACCAGGTAAGATTTGTTGTATGTATATAGGTACATATGTTATGTAAACCGTATTGGGCGCTAGTCAATAAAATACTAAAGAGTAATGTGTGAAATAAAATTTATAATGGGTGTAAAAGGCGAATGAAATGTATAATATAATTTTGGCAAGGCTATCGCACAAAAGTACTTTATAAAACTATTTTTAACTGACAATAATCAAAATAAAATTATATTATCTGCCTGTCTTCGGAGGCAACTTCACCAAACAGAATCAATTCGATCATTAGGTATCCTCTCAATATTAATCAAGGAAACCTTTCTCAATTATTTTTTCAGAATCTATCTCTCCCATGCCACACCGCTGAGGGCATCCCTCTCTCACCGACCAGCCAGAAACCACCGGAATCTTCAGTCAGACTAACTATGGAAAGGACCACTCAAACTGAGAAGAGGGTTCCACGATGGAGGCAACTAATGTACTGTTTAGCTGGGGACGACCGGTACAGAAGAAAGAGGCAGGTCGAAGCTGGTATGTTGCGACAGTATAATTTACAACATCAGTTCATCCGCATTTTGATTTGTAATTGAAATTGTATAGAAAAACCACGTATGTACATAACACCTTTGCGTCTCCAACGGGATAGGGAGATTCCATCGATCGCCAATTAGAACGATCAAACAAATAAAAAAAGATATAATCTATAGAACGGGTGTTTATTTCTTACCTCATCTCCAATACGTCAGTTTTGTCCGTCATGTGTAAGCGTCCCCTACGTAACCGCCTTACCATTTCGACGTCACCTTTCGTGTAGTACGAGTAACTACCCATAATCACCAAGTTTTTATGCAGGGGAAGGATTTGAATGAAAAGAAAGAAGTTCCCCAATATCGACAGTAAGGGAACTAGATAAATCTAGAGTAAAAGCATAAGAGTATGGCGTGTTATATCTTTTTTCTGCTTAAAAATACCTAGATCAAAAATAATACTTTATATTCAGTAGCCTATATTAAATATTACCCTCAAGTATTAATTCGACTATATAAAAATACACTCTTTTTCTCTTTCAGGCATCCGTGGCCACATAAACAGCGTGTCCCATATCGACAAAGCCGCCAGGATCTTATTCCCAGCATCGTTTGCTTTACTCAATCTATTCTACTGGCTGGTCTATGCATTTGCCACAGAGGACTTCCGATGGAGTGACAACCCTATGCATTCATTGTCGCATTAAATTTAAAATTTTTGTGTTTTCGTTTTTCTAGATTAATAATATGTTGTTATTGTATACAACAAATAATAAAGCACTAACACATGCGTCGTAGTCAGAGATTCGCGTGTCCATCTCCGCAAGCGTTAGTAATTCTATGGTCACCTCGAAATCAAGTTAACCAGATAGTCAGTACCCATCTAATGTGACAGGTAATAAACATATAATATAAATAAATCATATGTATTTGTATCAGGTTGATTTTCAATAAGTACCATGTGTATAATAAAATAATAGTTAAGGAATTAGTGAGTAGTACATAGGGATGATTACTTCTTTATGACGCATAGACAAATAAAACAATTTCTGAATATTTATAGGGGTTTTATTCATTCGATTCATTTTTACTCCATATAATACTCACACATCAGTCCAGAATATATACAAAATAGAATTAATTAAGGCATACAACAGAAAGTTACATATTTATACACTGCATGAAGGAAACACAAGTTAAAGTACATGTTCGTATCTAGTTAAGATGATAGTTAACTTAAAATGCTACTTATTATATTTTTATGGATATACATACTAACCATTCGAACTTTTCGGACGGATGATCACTGTATCCTACTGTGGTATACATATAATTGACAAGAATGTAAATGGTACAAGAACATCTTATTCGAGTTATACATACAGTAATAACAAATTAACAAAATAAAAATAAGCAGTTTACATATAAATTGAGTAGGCATCATATGTAACTTTCTGTTATACGCAGAAAATCTATTAATAGATATTTATTAGAAATTGTCATAGAAAGATAAAAAATCTGCATTGATCAATCGTTTCTTAAGATATTTATTTGTACACGAAAATTACCGTTTTAAATAACTTTTTACTAGTCATTTTTAGGTTTACAGCATTGTAAAACATTTTTAATAATACGCGCACAATAATTGATTCATACTCTAGTTGATTCGTCATTTGGGTTTACATTTCATTAAACAACATACAAATTAAAACATTTTAGACATATTCTAGGAACGCTGCGGTTTATTTGGTAAAAAACCATCAAAATATAACAAATTATTAAGATTCTATACAATTAATTAAAAATAATATTAAATTTTAAGTCTTAAGTATTGTTGTATAAATATTATAAGCGAAAATGGAATGAAAGCGTACATGTGGAAAGGGACTAAATTCTCGGTTAAGATATCAATGTGTCGAGACTTTTGTAAAACAATATACAATTAACTTTCTACGTGCATATAGTACTTGGAATAATATAATATGAACTTCAACGATTTCATTTTGAACGTAATTTCATTAACATGAATCAGTTATTAACAAAATGAACTAACGAAAACCAATGTTTTCTTTTCCATCATTTTAGCACCAAAATAGAAACCCTCATGTATTTAGGACCCTTCGCTGAATAGAATTAAATAAATTTTCTACCCATAAATATAATTTCCAGGGTCAATCTAAATACAACGATCAACCATCAATAAATTTGGTAGACTATTAATTGTATTCAATAATTTCGTAACTGAAAAAACTATTCCAAAATTCAATAACTAATTGATTCAGCAGTTTAAATCTTACATGATCAATAAAAGGGGAAATAAACACTCAAAACCTGAAGTGAGATCTAATGTTGATTGATTTGTTTTCACCTAAAGTCAAGTGGAATAAAAGTCTGACGCAAAAACCAGACTAAAAAGCAAAGCATATCATTTACATAAAGAGGAAGTTACAGTCACTATAATAATAAATACAAATTAACTATTCCATGCTCATTACTTCTATAAGATTGGTTTCAATGCGATCTTTTGGCCCATAAGGAAATTTAATATTTCGTCTACGTAAACCTAGTAAAATTTTGGAAGGCGTAAAATAAATTGGTAATAAATTGGAATGTACATTCGAAGGCTTCTCATCATAAGACTGAAGAATTAATTTTACAGAATACTCCCTACTCCTATAAAATATTTCACTTTCATTTCAAATATAAATATGATCTCTTACAGTGGTTATCACACACTCAACATAATTGCTAATACATGACACGAATATACAAAATTTACTAATAAATTTAAGTTTTCTTCACGTAGCGAAGAAAGTAAACTTCGTATTCTCTATGACATTTTTCCTACTTTACCTAAATATACCATGTGTATTTTAGTATTACGTACAATGTTACATTAAATCCATATGAAAGATATGGGCGAACATTTGTGCGAACTCTTAAGCGAATAAACCACCGTTCCATGGGAAATATTACGTCTTAGGGTAAATACGATTAAGTATAGTAAATAGGTATCTTTTTAGTACCGCAACTACCTAACAATTAGTTTATGTACAGAAATTATCGAGCGCACATAAAATACATATAGTATAGAAGACCTGTATTGAGGGAAAATAATATATGACGGCTTTAACCTACACCAAGCTTCATCAATATCAAGAAATATCTCGATTAATCTAGTCTGTATAATTTGTTGAATAGCATCATACCTAGCAAAAATTTGTATGTATATATCGTTAATATATGAATGGACCCACCATTTATATTAAGTTTGGTTACGTATCAATACGTTGCTAATATCTATTTCGTATAAGTACCACAGTGGCGTGCGCTCGAGAAATATAATTTTACATACACGATTTTGAATATTCTGTATACAAATATACAAGGCATTTCACATTTAATAGCGGACTAGAACACTGGTCACAGACACATCGAATTTATTCGATTATTACGCTTACTCGTATAGAGGCAAGGAGATTTAGCACTTATTTACAGTCAGATTAAGGTCGATCGATTAACATTTTTTCTCTAACAACAAAAATATAAAATTTACACAATAAATTAATCATAACATTTAACACAGGAGTATTGTACCAAGCACTTGAACCCCACATTTACCTATCAAGACTTTATACAGAAATCTATTCGACGCGTAGAACAAAAAGTAACAAAATTTTGCTATCAACAATCTAAACATCACATACGTTAGGTACATACACAAATATCATAATGCGCCTATTAAGTTAGTATAAATCACAGATTCCATTCCTTCCTAGCTACTCCTTCTTCCTCACCAGGAGGTAGACGTTCATGTTGTCTTTGCCCTTGACGTAGACGCTGCCCCGGGGCTCGAACTCGAACCTCTTGGAGAGCGCGCCGAGACAAGCCTCCCCTATCTGGATGCGCTTGTCCACGCCCGTGGAGTCCATCCGAGAGGCGATGTTGACCGCGTCCCCCCAGATGTCGTAATACAGTTTGGTGGTGCCGATCACGCCGGCCGTCACGTCCCCGTAGTTGTACCCTATGCGGAGAATGAAGTCGAATTCTAACAAGTCTTGGTTGAAATTGTCCACGCACTTCTGCATCTCTAGAGCGAAGTTCATCAGTTGGTAAAGATGCTCGTAGGGGTCGCGGGCGGCGCGTCGAAGGTTTGGATTCAAACCGCTGGCAGCCATGTACGTGCTACCGATAGACTTGATCTTCTCAACGTGTTGGAATTCCGGCCTGCCAAGCAGTTCGTCAAAGTCCGCTATCAACTCATTGAGCACTCTAAGATACTCCTTCCCCCGCAAGTAAGTTTCGTCATAGATTTCGTTGAAGTTCACTATAGTCGCGAAGAGAATACCGACATCTTTGTGATTCTCGGAATACTTGGCAGTGCTCTTCAGTTGCTCGGCGACGTGACGGGGAATGATGTTGTGCAGCAGCCAGTCTGCCTGGTTCCGCATGTTCTGGACCTTTTGCTTGTCCCTGTTGGCGACCACGTTACTGTAGAAGCTCAGCCTATAACTGATCTCGAACTCTCGGTTCAAAAACCAGACTAACATCAACAGCAATGCCACATCTAAATACAGCTCATTTAAATGCATTTGTCTCTCTATTAATTCATAACTAGTGCCGTTGGATCTACACAATGTACTATTTTCAAAATTGGTCAAGTTTCCTGTAGCTTTCGATGGTCGGAGTATGTTTTGGAACAGGTTAGAATTGGCCTCGCTGCACCCGAACACGGCGAGAAAAAGAAACAGCGCCGCGTACAGGGTGACCAGCGTGTTCTTGATCAACCAGTTCATTTGAGTAAAATTACAAAACTGCACGATGCTTATGCACAATAGATACACGTAAAACGACTCTTGGCCTCTCAAAATGGTCATCGTGGTCAATTCACACGAGAAATTCACTAGCACAGCTAATATCGGTACGCTTATGAGCAAACTGCCCGATATATGCCACGGGTACCAATCCGACAACGTCTTGAATATCTGTATCGACGTAGATATAGTGTTGCTAGTGGCCTCACCGCTTCTACTGCGCCACTTGATATAGTGTCTATAGATGCAGAGAGAAATCGTCACGAATTGTATAAAAACGAAAACTGAGAATATTCCTATCCAAACCGTCCAGCGCGGTATGAGTGGAAGAATGAATATTGAAGCCGACACCACTAAGAATATAAACAACGACACGAATATATCCAAGGCCGTGTTGAACCTCGATGTCGTTAGCGTCGGAGGAAAGTCTTCGCAATCGTCACTCCTATGCGCTTTATCTCTATAGAATTCTTCCATCCCTGGTGGTTTGAAGAACAGCGTGAATTTGTTTAAGGGTGGTTGCACGAAATAGTTAATACCCGATCTGGCATTTTCTTGCACGCATCTTATTAGCTGCAAATCGGACTGTTTCCTTAGCTTTTGAAGGGAATGAACTTGTTTATCATTTAGTGGTGGAGGTAGTCTTTTGTTACCGTCCATTTCGTTTAGAGACGATTGACTCGATGTGTAGTACCCTGAGACACGATGTCCCATAATGTCGTTCTGCGATGCGGCGATCGCAGACTGGTTCAAGGCGTAGATCTGGAATTGGAAAGGTTTTGACGATTAAAATATAATTACGTAATCGTCGAGCAGTGATATTAACAGTGGAGATTCAGTTAAGACATTTCTTCACCTCACACAATTGGTCGTGATAGTTTTAGCCTGACTGTTGACTGTTTTGCCTGTGGTAAGGCCAATAAAATAAAAGCTATATGCTTTGATTTTATATGTAGATGAATGTTAATTATCGAGTAAAGTTATATTCATTATATTTAAGTCGTAAACTCGTGACTTTTATAGTCTACCAGACTAAATTGGAAAATGTAGGTCTGAAAGTACAATAAAAGTCTGAAATTCATTTAAGATATGCAATTTCATCACCATATAACAAGATCAGTATATACGTATTTTATTACATCAATTGTTAAATAACGTTCATTAAATGACTGCTTTAGCCACTGTGTATTCCATTCGCAAATTCATCGTCATCGAGCTATATTGTTATAGCAAAAAATTTAAACAGAACGAAAGCAAATTAGGTTATTTCCTCATACTTAGCTCGAGTTTACACGATAATAAATTGTACACAAAGATCAACCTTTACGTCATGACACGCAGATTATCGGTCGGGAAATACAACAAACTTCACTGGTAATACTTAAGACGCCTGTCGCGAGATGAGATAATACGATAAGAGAGAATTTAATCTAAGCTGCTTTTTTCTATGTTCGCTTTACCTGCTACTGTAGCCGAGTAACTCATCGTAGTTACAACATGATAAGTGAGGTATTATTAATACTTTAGGTACTATCTATTTAGATACTTGTCTATTTTCTCAAAGGTAAGGTATAAAGAGTAAGTATTGAGGTATTGAGTAGGTATAAAGAGTAATTATTGAGGTTGTGCTTCAGAATAGAGACAAATTTGTATATTAGACTTTAAGTTTCATAATAAATCAAGCACCCTACAAACAAAAAATTTGTTATTTAATTTTGTCTTGTTTAACAAGCATAGTAGAATTGACATTTATGAACTTGTGTTCGAAACGGGCAATATCTATATTTTGTCTTCATTTCCAACATTTGTATTATTTCAAAACTGGAACACGGAAAGGAAATACAACAGATGTGTTTGAAAATAGGTTATAAATACTAATGTGGCTTACGATATTAAAGCGACCGACTTAATTCCATGTTACAAAGTTTTGAATACAAATTCATCCTTACATTTTACTCATATTAAAACACCCTTAAAATAGAATGTATTTCTCACTGTCACAAATAAGTGGCGTACAAATGTATTTCGATTAATACTATTGACTGGATATAATCAGCTAAATGGTATGATTAAAAACAAATAAACCAATAGAGGAAGTGGTAATTGTTGTAATTAACGCACAAATTCATTAATAATTAAATTTAAAAAGCATGTAAGTTGCTACTTGTTATTTATCTTTGAAATGTAGGCTTAGACACTCGCGGGAAGATAACGAGATAACATTTGAAAACAAATAATAAACATTTTTATATTAGTGAATCACGCGATAATGTGATAGACGCAAAGGTTAAGGTTTTATGGAACATTTAATTTACAAGTAATTAATATATTACACTACACTTAGTACTATGATTATACTCTTAGTATGAATAAAATCCTCTATAGTATTTTCTTTTCGCGTACCTATTGTGGAAGAGAAGGCTTATGCAGTGAGATAAGATAATGAATAGTGTCATTTTACGCGACTACTTACGCGTCTTTTGGCATCTGGCATACGAGATCATTATTCGGGGACATCGTTAAGACAGAACCCTTATTTGATTGGTCACTTTCCGTAATAAAAAACTTATATATACGTACTCGTATACTAAAATAAAGTTACGCTTGATATTATAAATGGATAGAGGAATGTACTCGTTATTAAATTACCTAAATATAAGTTATGCTATTTATGCATTTAGTTATTTATTCATATCTGCACATATTAAGCATTAATATAAAGAAATGTCTGTTAATTGAAAAGAAACTTTGAGTTACTTTTTTTTAATATAATCTTTATATTTAATATGCCACAACCATGCACGTTTATTTTTTTTCGTTTTCAATATGTGTAGACACTTTATAGCACGCTTGGTACAGAAAAACATAGTGAGTAAACCTTTGAACAGTTAATACATTCATCTAATAAAACGATAGATTCCTCAGCCTAATCAATTACTACGTACGATTTAGCCATCCCACTCGTGGTGACGTTTCTGAAAATGTTGTCTTGAGTGGTCTGTGTGTGATCTGTATGTGTGATACATATTTTAATAATAAAAAATAAATGAAAGATCATTAAAACTCTTCAAATAATTAGCTAGAAACCAAAGAGCGTACAATTTGAATGAAAATCGAGACCAGGTCTTTTGTACGAAAATTTTTCATTCTTTTACGGTTGAGTTCACTGAATCTTCAGTGTGGAAAATCGCATACAATAGAATCGTAGAACAAATCATATTTCTAAGAAGCAGACGTTAGGCCCTCTACAGTTGACAATGCCATTATACTGGTACACGATATTCTATGATGACCTATTTAAAAAATATCAAAGGAGACTAACAAATACTATACTTTCAGGTTTTTTCAGTCAAGTTAATAACTGTACGTAACGTAGTTAAAGTATTGTAACAGTTTGATGATATACGTATGTTATTGTCGGGTAACTTTAAACTTCAATTTCTTACTAACTTGACACTTTCGATGATAATTACATAGCATTATAAAGTTATAATTGTCGACATTTTAAAAATAGATTGCAATTTTATACAAACGATCGCAAATTTTAAGTATTCTTTTTCACATCTATAACTCTTATGAATATTTCAGCCTAGATATTAGAAATAGAAAATGAAGTGGAAATTAAAAGCATGGACAAGGATGGAAATCAATATTTTTCGTGACAACAGTCTTATTACGCCGCCGATTCAGTTTGCTAAATATCAAATAATACTTAAGAAACAATTCCAATAACATCGTTATCGTTGTCGCTATTATATAAAGAGATTAAAATCTCATTAGCTCGCATCTTATGTCCGAGACACGGATTCCTTACATATTGATTCTACATATATACTAGTTGATTGGAAACTCAATTACATTCATAAAATCTGACACGCCATCATTTGGACAAAGCAAAAGGTTTCGAAGTATCATTCTCATTCTTAGGTTATAAAAGGAACTACGTACTCAGATATATTTAGGAGCAATATAATAATAATTTACGTAAATACACCATAAGGCGATGGCAATCTAATCTCCTCCTATCTATCCTCATATCTAAAAAATACTTTAAAAAAACACCATTGTCTCTAAGTCTATTAAACCTCCACAACCAACCAACTTTATAAGTCTAAGACTTAAAAATAGCCATCGATACGCATCGTTCTTAGATTACAAATATAGATATTCCATCAGGCTAAATATAATGCATGGAACACATCATAACTGTGAATAATGTTTAGCTATATCTGATATACTCTTACATCGCAGTATCACACTCACACACGAAACAATTCAACCAAGTGGCCAGGAAACAAAAGTAACAATAGCTAATAAAATTAGCACAATGCAATATGAAAAACATTAAATGATAATATCATGATAAAAAGGTAAAACATTAAAAATACAAAGAGAACACTCCATACAAAAAGTGAGAGAAAAAGGTAATGAAGGAATAAAAAACATCGGACAAAATGTCGGTATTTTTAACGTTATCCCTTCCGGTAACAATATCATATACGCTTTTCGGCAATACTCTACATTTTTATTCATTAGACAGAAAGAAAGAAACATGTTACTATAGAATTGAATACCTATCTACAGCATACGATTTCATTATACTCAAAACTTAAAAACGTATATCATTCTCCAATTTAGATAAAAAAAACATAACCAATGACCGGAATTTATAAATGACTATTAAAAATATTGTTACCCAGAAGGAACTATACCACATATTTCTCACCTGATGCTGTATGCTTGACCTTCGGCTCGTGCTCCTGATCCCTGAATCCTTACGACTATTAACTGATGGACATAAACTAATGGAGTCCTCGTTCTGTCGATGATAATGTGATGAGGGTGGCTGTGAAATCGGCAGATTCAATCTTCTGTCTCTCGCTTTCGCGAACTCGTGTTGGGTCGTTATTGTCGAACTTCGAGCTCGGCACACGGGTATCTAAAGGAATAATTAACACTTAATGCAATATATGGTGCTATGAATGCTTTGACAAACACAGTAGGCGATGTGTGGTTTTGCAGCATTGTGGGATTTAGCAGTAGATTTTGTGACTGGTTGTATCATGGACAATTTATTAAAAAGACATTAAGTAGTTAATAATCCATACAATAATACATGAGTAATGAGGTTTCGATTGTCGATGATACAACAAATGAGATGAAATGATAGCTGGATGAATCGATTCCATTGTTACTATCCTTACTAAGCCACTATATTTACACGCATATAGATAATGTTAAGACTAGAATTTCTACACATCTATACATGTTAATCTATGCGACGATAGTATCCGTTCCTCATAACCACATTCCTGCTTACACTACGTAACGATCTGCTCACACAGTAAGCAAATAAAGCGCTCTAGAAAATACCGCATCGCTCGAATTATATCTTGAATTTTCTGGTTAACTTAATCGTAGAAGTTACATCAGCAAATCTCAAGTTAGTTGATATTGAGTGAAATAAGATTAAGACACCTTTAATGCCAAACCTAAATATTTTCTCTGATGATTGTTCTCTTCCTAGGTAAAAACTGAGTACTGTCGACCACAATCAGTGGTAATCGGTAAAAAACCTCAGACGTCTTTTAACTTTGAAGGATGAGCTACAAAAACATACTAGCAATACCCTTCCGTAATTCGGACTGTTTCAACTTATATATTTTGTTAGTTGCTGTGCAAAAACACCAAGTACTATAATATTATGTAACAGCTTATATATAGCATTGACCGGGTTAGGAGTACCGAATCTCTACCCTAGTACAGACTGGATCGTTTACCAAAATAATGTTAAATATTCAGTACTGGAATAATATTAAGAAAGCAATTAAAAAGGCTGAAATCGACAAGAAAAAAAATAGGTTACTTGCATCATGCATATTATAATGCACTACATACTACTGCATCATATACAAAGACTCACCTCAATATTATTAGGCCGTCCATATTGGGAGCGGTAACTGCTACTTCTCGCGAACGGCGACATATTACTCCGGGACTGGCTCAGATACGACCTTATATCTATAACCTCCTTTTCTTCCTTCTCCTGAACGTGGCTCCTGTTAGAGGGACTCTTGTCCTGGGACTCTATGACGATGGGCACCTGTTGGTACCCGTTGTTGGTGACGTCACAGCGCTCCATCAACACGATGTTTTTGTCGTACTCCTGCTTCTTCACCATTTGGATGGGCGAGTCGGACTGTTTGCGCAAAAACCTTGGCACTTTCCAACTTTTGAAGCGGTTCGCGTATTTTCCTTGGCTTCCTGTAACAGGAAAATAATTAGTTTAGAATTAAAATGTACTCGGATTTCGTTTCAATGTTATACGGTTCTATAATGTTGTCATAATTTCAATAAAAGTGCTTTTAAATTATTTTTATAGGATTCTATATTCTTTGATAAATAAATTCAAAAGGAAACGGGAATTCAATTCTTAATTCAAAGAGAATCGCAACGTAGAACATTACAATCAAATCGATAATATTGTATAAATAGCATTTAAAATTAAGAACGCCTTTTAACTGCCGAGCGTAGCCATCTATCTAGATGACTTAATCGCGAACTACTTAGCAACGGATGGTTAAGAGATCATGATCTGAATCTAAACTGAGTCATGGAATGACATTGTCATACCTAGTCGTACTAGTGTTCTAAATGTTAAATGCTCTAAATGCATCGAAATTACTGTGGCTATTATAGGCTTAGAAATGCCAGACTTAACATTAAAGGCATTTCTGTTTTAGTTGTAGAACTTTGTTTAATGGATATGTGTACTCCAAAAACTATCATACTACTTTCTTAAGCCCTTTGTTAAGTTTGACTTTATGGCATGACCATAAGCTGTTAGGAGAGACGTATACATAGCCAGTATAGTAAATGGTATATACACCTAAGAGGATTGATATCTTTGAATATATGTATAGTTGCACATACGTGTACATTAAAGTTCTAACCCCTGAGTGGGCTAAATATACATACATACATTCACACCTCTTCGTCCCTAAGGGGAAAGAAATAGACTATCGTACACCATCTGCCACGATCCAGGCAAATCTCCCTTTTTTCTTCACTCTCACCTATAAACCTTTTCATACATGCTCTTTCATTATTCACGCTGCTCACTTTTTCGTAACTACAAATTTTAATCAACGAAAGTACATAAACGAAGTCCTGACAGCCAGATAATCTGGAATTATGGTCACGAACCTTTGCCAGATTTTAGCAACGCCTAACACGAATAATCTTACGTCTCAAGAATCGTGTATGACAATAATGATACAAATAACAAGACACGTTACACAGCTAATATTAGATATGTGTATTTACTTATCAGGTGTTAAATTCGAATATGTCTTACATAATGATATACTCTCGAACAGTGTATGTACTCGTTGAATGCGTGCGGCATTCAATTATTTTGCTAACGTTACATGTATGTTTTTCCAGCTACGTTCAGGAAAACGAAAGTGGTAGGTTATAATCACAAACGTAAGGTTTCTTCATATATGCCAACCAATTAAAAGTAACAAAGGACACAGAACCTATAAGAACATATTTTATAAAATAAGCCTTTATTATTATTATAATAATAATATTTGGACATTATTACACCAATTGAACTAGCCCCTTGGTAAGTACATTTAAGACTTGTGTTAAGGGTACTAGTCAACGTATATTTAAGAAATATATACTTATTATACATAGATAAATACAAATATAGCATATATAATCAACGACCAGACTGGAAAGCAGTAGAAAAGCGTAGTTCTTAACTCTGCCTCCACCGGGAATCGAACCCGGGACCACACGATTAGCGTTCAGGTGTCTAACCGCTCGCGCCACGGAGGTCGTCAATATAATATTATGTCTTGGAGTCAAAATCGACAACAAAAGAGAGTCTTGGACGCAAAATAATGCAAATTAGCTGCCGTTCTTCCGGGCATGTCGTAGGGAGCGACTAAGGGACTAGGAGTCAATAGAATCAGAACCCCAATATTAATGCTAAAAAGTGACCTAGGAGATATTATCGCCTCCAAGGTTCTATCCACCCCAAAGGAGATTAGAGGAGGCGAATGTATATGTAAGCCTTTATGAATCGTTAGCACGCTGATTTGGTTTTTATCATCTCTTAGTTGAATATAGCTACAACCGCATCCTTCGTAAATAGAACCAAGCCTTAAGTATATCGACGTTGATGCTAGTACAAAACTACTTAAGAATATAAAACAGGGCCAACTTCCATAGTCTGGTCAGTACAAGGCCCGAATAAGTTCTAATAAAAGTCAACAATAATGTTCTCATAAATCACTTAGACGCCGGGCGATGTGTAATCTTTTTAGTGGCCGCAAAATTATTATTTAGCACACGGCCCCTTATTAGACTACCATTTTCACTCAATGAGAGCGTGCTTTAGTGACGAGGCAAGCGGTAGCGAATTTTATATTGATCACATGCATATCATTCACGTATTTCATCCCTTTCTAGGTGGGCAAAACCTCTGCGATATAATCCACATAATGTCCTCATATAGCTTAAAATATCGGGGTTGTCATGGCATTGTTACAGGGTATTGGTGACAAGTTGATATCCCATCCCAAATTATTACATTGATATCTAGTTCCTTAGTGGCCTCTTACGACATGCCTATAACATGCTTACGATTCGCAGTTAGGGAATATTCTATTTACGGTCCCATACTTACACAGAACTAAAATACAAGGAACTAAAATATTAATAACTAGTGATCCGCTCCGGCTTTGCACGGGTATAAAATATATAGCCTACTCCACTATCTAATGGATGTTATTATACATATAAACCTTCCTCTTGAATCACTCTATCTATTAAAAAAACCGCATCAAAATCCATTGCTTAGTTTCAAAGATTTAAGCATACAAAGGGACATAGGGACAAAGAAAGCGACTTTGTTTTATACTATGTAGTGATAACGATAGACTTACAGCCTATACCGTTGGGTAATGAATATCTGGAAAAACGTAGGCTTTAAGTGACCAAAGGTCACTGAAGCCTCTGATCACCTCGAAAGGTTATCAGTCGTGAATGTCAACCAGCTGTAAACTTCCAGACAATTAGTAAGAGATACAGAACAAAGAGTTTACTCTGTGTTTTCTAAAGGAGGCTTCATTCCGGGAACTATTTGTGTGAAACCAGCATATATGTATGAATGTTATTTTATTATAACTTTTAATAAAAATAGGAGACATTCTTCTTATGGAAAATTAGGGGTTCGTGAAGAACAGAAGATCATATAAGGTATGATGATATTAATGAATATGATGCCTAGAGATTTGTCAAGTTCGTGCAAGATCGTAGTCTCTGTTAATCCCGTTACGAATTAGAGGCATTTTTGAATAAAAATCAAGGAAACTTCCTTATAAAACGTTTTAAAACCGCTGAAAGTCCGTAGCCGCGGTTGATTCATGATAACGTAATACCCATGCTAATGGACGGACATTTAATGAGTTCATTATGTTTACAGTACGGTTTAATTGATAAATCTATAGTAGAGAAAGTGCTTTTGTCACATGATATAGGTACGTAACCAACGCACAAAAGGGCCAAATCGATTGGTTACTGGAGGAAATCGATTTTGTCAAACTCACTATTCAATAGAAATTGATAACGTAAACTGTAGTATACTCATTGGCACACGGTTATCTAAACTTAACAATTCATCTAAATGTCAAATGTCACAATGGCAGTAATGAGTTGTCAATCAATTCTGGAGGTCTTAACACGCAAAATAAATTAACGTTTTTTTACCAATACTTTCTATAATTTCTTTCTACTGTGAAGTTAAAAGGTTATTCAAAATTTGAAATGGATTCTACTGACTCAGGTATGTACCGTATTTTAACGTGAATTTATTGATAATAGGCGTTTTTTTTTAATAGATATTGCATTTTATTGTATATGGAAAATAACAACTAGATTTTAATTACAATATGTGTTTCAGCTAGACTAAAAGTTATTGATAAAGTGTGATACAGCAAAGTTTTTCATTAAACTATGTGTAGTATGTTTTAATAAGTTATAATACCAAATTTTATGTAGCGGTTTTTGGCGTTTCTTGAGTTATCGTAATTTTCCCGCGTGAGGGTAGTATGAGCAAAATGTTATACTTGTACGATAATTATGTTTACTTTTTTTCTTTTCAGATTTAACATCTGATGTTGTAACATATCAAAGGAAGGAGTTAGTAAGTATATTGCAGTCGTTCCAAACTAACAAGATAGAAGAAAAATTTAAGCTTCTACATGACTTTTTGTCGAAAAAGGCCAATACCAAGTCACGAAGATTTAATCAACAATTTGCAATATTTAAAAGTCAGTATAAGCTTCGTATGAAGAAAGCTCATCGTAAATTAAACTTGTTTGACTTTCATAACAAAAAGTGGCTTGAAGATACCGTCAAATTTCCAAAAGAAACATAACACCTAGGAAAGTTGGTCGCCCAAAAGTGGATTTTAATGAGTCTTCAAACAAGACCAAACGAGAGAAGACGCGCTCTCTTAGAGAAAATTATTCAACACAAGAGCTTTGTTTTGCAGCACAAATGAGCTTACGATCTTCTGGAAGCGCGGCTGCTTCTACCCTTTTGAAAGAAATTACCAAATCACCTACCAGAGCATCAAAATACAAAACAGCCGCTAAAGCTCTTCCATCAACTAACACTTTGCTTTTAACGCAAGAGAAAGCTTTATCAATGTTTGTAGAAGCTCAACTTACAAGAGAGCAGTATAATATTGTACGTAGCCATGACAAAAAAAGATTTCCTTCCTATAAAATACTTCAAGAAGCAAAGAAAAAATGCTATCCTGCAGACATCATTGTAACTGAACAAGGTGCAGAAGTAAAACTTCAGTGTCTCTTAGACCACACTGTCACTCGCTTAGTCGAATATTTAAAAGAAGTTTTCTGTGACAAAACTTTTGAGGAAGTTCATTTGATTTCCAAATACGGATTCGATGGTTCATCTGGACACTCTGAATATAAGCAAAAGTTTGCCAATACCACTTTGTCTGATGCAAGCGTATTTATGGCGTCTTTGGTTCCTTTACAACTTATATCTGGTGATCCAGCAGGTATTCACACAGTGATTTGGAATAATAGCCGCCATTCTTCTACACGTTTTTGTCGACCGATCAAGTTTTTATTTGCTAAAGAGACAACTGAACTCGCCTTACAGCAACATGAACAGATCAAAGAGCAAATAACCAATTTAAATATTACTAAGTGTCAGATCGATGATTTAAAATATATTAAAGTTAGACATACTTTAATTTTTTGCATGATTGATGGTAAAATCTGCAATTCTCTCACTGAAACAAGATCTACGATGAAGTGTTTTATTTGTGGATTAACGTCAAAAGATTTGAACAACTTGGACAAATGTTTATCTGCAGATGTATCCGAACAAGGCATATCTTTTGGCATTTCATTATTACATGCTTGGATTAGAAGCTTCGAATATCTTCTTCATCTGGGCTACAAAATGCCATTCCAGAAATGGCAAGTTCGAGGCAAGGAAGACAAAGATAAGCTGCTATTTAGAAAAACAAGTATTCAAAAGGAGTTTCGGCTCAAACTTGGTCTTGTTGTTGATAAACCTAAACCTGGATACGGAAGCAGCAATGATGGCAATACGGCTAGAAGGTTTTTTGAAAATGCTGATACAGCAAGCGTTATACTCGGGATAGATAAAAATATTATTATAAGATTGAGGATTATTCTTAAGGCAATGGCAAGTGGATTTAAAATAAATATAGACTTATTTAAGCAATACACAATGGAAACTTTCAAGCTTTTAGTCCATAAATACCCATGGTACTATATGCCACCTACCATCCACAAAATATTGGTACATGGTCCATTAATTATTGAATCAGCTTTGTTACCTATAGGACAGTTGAGTGAAGAGGCTCAGGAGGCAAATAACAAACAATTTAAAAAATTTAGAGAACGATTTTCGAGAAAAGTTTCGCGTGTAAAATCGAATGAAGATATAATTAAAAGAATGCTAATATCGTCCGACCCTCTGATCTCTCATTTAGAAAAACCAAAAACAAATAAAAGGTCTTTAGAACCTGAAATATTAGCATTGCTTTCATCATCGGAAACTCCTCTCTCGTCTTCAATGGAAGGGGTAAGTTCTAGCAGTGAGGACGAGGTAGAATAATATTTATAGATCATTTCGCTCTTATTACTCAAATACACTAGATTTGTTGATGATGAAAGCAAATAGTTATGAATCAAAATGAAAAATTCTTAATAATATTCGTTTTTTATAAGAAGATAACATATTTAATTTTTTTTTGTTTTCTATGGAGTATGTTTTGTTTTCTAGTTCATATGTATATCTTTTTTTGTAATATAATTAATTATCAGATATATAAACGTGTTTTTACTACGGTATTCAATAAATTACACGGAAAAATAATTTTCTCCAAGTTTCAAACCAATCCGCCCCTTTGTGCAACGTATGCAAACTGGTGAAAATTGGCTGTACGTATTTAGTAAACCATGAATACCTACTACATATTATTATGTATATAAGCTAATACACCTTCACTTTTAGGTAAATATTTCTAAAAAAAGTCAAACGCGTTCACGACCATTAACCCTTGCGAGGCAGTCAGAGGTTCAGATGTTTTTCTCCGCAACTGCGAAATATTAATATTATAGCAAATATATTTGATAGAAACAATGAATCCTTAAAACTCTTTGTGGATAAACAACCTAACCTTGGACAGATAATGTCTCATTGATTCTTTTTGGCATTAATATTGGAGTCACGAAGTAATATGGAAGATTTGTACCAAGTTACTAGCCCATTGCTCAATACAATTAATTTACTCCATATATACATCTTAAGAAGCCTCCTTAATATTAAGTATAAAATAGATATATCAATATAACCATATATCTTTGCTTTTAATTATTTATATGACATACATAGTTTGTATATTATATTTCTCCTAACATAAATTCTATACAAAGGAAAGTTATTAATACAAGCTTGCATTGATCAAGGAACTTGAATAGATACGTTGAATGGCATTTAACATTCTTGCATGAGAAACATCTATTAAATAAAACAGAAAACAATACACAGTAAAGTATGAAACAGGATTTTCAATTAACAGTTTAACAGAACAAAGACTTTTCTCATGCTTTTATTAAATATATAACTAGCACTGATAATATAATTCCATGGTAGATAATTACGAAGACATAAACATTCCATTAATCCTTTTGAGGTGGACAGAACCTCAGAGAAATGACTCCTTGGTTTAATTGAGCAGTAGTATCGGAGGCATAATGACAACATAAAACATTCGTGAGAGTTGCTATTCCAATGCCTAATAGTTTCGAGTTACCACTAGTCTCTTAGTCGTCTTTCAGTACTACTCTACTAGAAGTATTCTTCAGTAAAAAAAGGCAGCTAGTTCGCATTAATTTACCTACCTGTCTATCTCGAGGCAAATGTTATAATACTCGAGAAAATTTCATTTACGTTTCTACGTATTAGCGAAGGAATACCGAACCCAGCGAAGGATAAGTACCCTCAGTAGTGGTTTATAGTACAGTAACGTGTACCGTGTGTGTACTGATAAAGAACATTCTCGAACTCGGAGTTATTATTTCTTGAAAGAACCCCAGCACGTAACAATATTATATCAAATATTCTAAAAAATAGATCAAAGATTTGCCTTGAGACGGGTTCATAATATGTTCTTTTAATCTTATTTAGATTAATCCGAGCAAACCTTTAATCCCTGAGGCACTGTTCTTTTAGAATTAAATAAATAAATAAATCGATTCCATTTTCAAACACACTACCAGTGTTTGATATGTTAGCAAAATGTTTAAGTTCAATATTATTCAGTTCAGTTAATTATGCTTATCTTTGAATACGATTTCGGCTGCGTATTTGAATAACAATAATGGCTATGCCAACAGTAATTGGGATAACCTATGAATATTTCAATCATATTAGTATGGTAAACTTTCATGTTATATATCAATAGATATATGTAGTTAAATTCGACGTAGCGCAGTTGTTTGGGGCTTGGCTCTGTATCAGCTGGTACAGGGTTCAAATCCCGTTTGAGCATGTACCAATGGAAATGAAGTTTAATGAATTTTCTAAGTACATTTTCGTAATAAAAACACATTTGCGAAATGCATCGAATTATACGGTGAGGGAAAACATCGTGAGGAAACCTACCTGTTCGTCGAACAGGTAAGTTAGTGCTTGTAAATGGCGACATGGCTGACCATCTGTCACATCGAGTACTGACTGTCTGGTTAACACGTGGGTTCGAGGTGGCCATAGAATTACTACCTTCACAATTGCGGAGATGGAAACCTGAACCTCTGACTACCCCGCAAGGGTTAATGGTCGTGAATGCGTTTGTTTTTTTTTTGTATAGATATAGTTAAAACCTTACGGAATATATTCCTCTCATATATGGCATAGAAATTGGAGTAAACATTATTTAAATAACGTAACTACATAATGTCAATAATCACTCAAGTAAAATTTCAATTAATATAACAGTGTGTTAAGTTTTACTTGTAATATATCGTAGTTAATAAAAACAAACGCATTCACCACCATCATCCCTTGCGGGGTAGTCAGAGGTTCAGGTTAACGTCTTCTTTGGGTATGGCTTGAACCCACGCGTTGACCAGATAGTCAGTATTCATTGTGACAGGTGGTAAGCCAAATCGCCATTTCCAAACACTAGTGCTTTTAGGTATAAGGTTACTATGGTTTTCCGGTAAGTTCCATCTTACTTTGAGTGTACAAGTTTACTACGGAAACAGTCTAAATTAATAGAATTGCTGGTACATTACATTACACAGCAAAATCAAGCCTCATTGCTACTTGTACATTTTATCGCGTAGCCAAATTTTATCACCGATAGAAACACAATAGATGTTTTCGCTATTCGTAACGCCGATCGTGATTTCAGTAGCTGAACAGATAATTTTCATGAACTAATCTTTGATTTGTAGCACTGTCGTGATTGGCGAGCGACGCTTATGTAAATATTTGGACATTATCAATACATTTTTCAAACAGGTTATGGTTACGGCGCTATTGTTAATCAAAATATATTATATCCGGTCAGATAATGCGCGTTACCAGGTGTGTTGTAAGATGTACTAAACAAAACGGTAGACAGAGATCCTAGAAAACGGATTTGTATCGATAATGATTACATAATTATATATGACGAATATTCCTTTACGTAATCAATCATCAGTATTTAACTTATTAAGGCAATCGGCCTTTAATGAATTTACGAATATCTTACATCCATATAATAAACATTCCCTACTTAACATCATGTTTACTTTTGCTTTAATGTAATTTCCTCTGTAGAGCGCAGATCACATGAGTGTAACTGGTAATAAATGAACCTGAAACTGCTATAAAGAACATTCCTTCTAATCCATTTGCCGGAAGAGAGCCCCCAACATAAACATATTTAATGTGGCTATCAAAACGCGAAATGATCGAATCTTCGCCGCTTTTGTTATAGTTAGTAGCAGAGAGAATGCTAATGGGGTTTGTCAGAACAAGAATATCGTTTGGAAATTTTCCCTGCTAATCCAATGGATATAAAACAAGGATACGTAAACAACAGTCTACGCTATAAACAAACATATAGCCGAATGAGGCACACGTGGCTTATATTCAATATCATTATGAGATGGAGACACTGCATGGAAATGTACCGAGACACATTGATGCCATTTTAATCACTTTTGAGGTTGCCTCAAAACATTTCCTAAATTCCAATCGCTGATTACACGTGGACTTTTAACAGTTTCCTGATCAACAAAAGTACATAATTCGCTAACAATGAGCAGATAAGGAAAACTTAATCCAATTAGATAGAGCTACTTAATACGTCCTTAGAATGACACATCGATACTCTGTATCCTTAAAATAATTCAGGTATTTATTAACGCAATATACAGAAAGAGATAACATTTCAAATACCTCTAAACATGTTATGTTAACAAAATAGTGATTCCGACACACGAGTACAAAAATAGAATGATATTGTCCAAATAAATGTGTATAATTAATAAAAATATCTAATAAAGTAGACTCTAGCCTTCAATCACTGCAATGTCACGGTTTGTATCTTATCGCGAAGTTTGATAACCGAGACAATCCATAATACCTACTCGACAAGAGAAACAAAAAAGTAAGTGTGAGTACGTTTTCCTATTGAATCACAATAGACGCGCATCTGCATTTACGGAAGTGTTTGTTAGCCTAGGTTTACATACAATTACTAGTGCATAACCTATTAATAGAATGCTAAAATTATTCTTTTGTTTACACTATAATTAATCCTCGTACTATGATTTAATACATGATTTATATTCGGCTTGTTTTCAATTTATGTTTACCTGAAAAGGCTGGAATTCATAATTTTATTTGTCAATTTGTATAATTATAGTAGCCCCAACAAAAACTGATGCAACGTTTATGTACGTATGTCCTAAAAACAGTATAGTTTTATATCACATCACTTCTTAAAACTACCTCCACCACATGCACAGTCACTTACCGACAGAAGTAGGGCTTTTCGAGCAGTCATTCCGCCTGCAATATTCTTTATCACGCGCCTGTTCGATTTCCGCATCAGAATCTAAAATGCTCGGCAAGGAGCTCGCCTTGTTCCGGAAATTGAAAGGACTAGGTGCAAGGAAGTTGTTACGGTCAACCGACCTGCGGGAGTTTGGTGAACTGCGTTGAGACGGAATTTTCGGAGGGGAATTGGAATCGGAAAAAGCGGACTGAGGGGATACAGCCGGGGAAATGATTAGGCGCAAATTGACAGGATTCGCCGGCGTCAGACACTGCTCGTTGTCATACGGGGAACTCTGCTGGCGACCTTCGATGAAATAGGTTTTGTGACCTGAATACAAACATGACGCTTTCATTTGCGCTAAGCTCAAGTCAACTATTCTAGTTAACACTCTATGCTAAAGCGGTGCAGGAATTATTTCATTCAGTATGTGCTAATGTGAGAGGCAACGTCTGCTATGTATTTATTTATCACATCTCGACGCATCTAAGCGAGAAATATATCTGAATTCATTGCAATCAGCGGTACCATCTTAGAGTTAGATATATAATTTGGTTACACACTCATTCGTATTGCTGATTTTATCTTATCTGTCATTCATATTATACTGTGTAAGTAAGCATAAGACAAAAGAAGATATGTTTGGATGCAGTACACAAAAACACGAAGATATTACATTAAATCGATTGCATGTTTTCGTTAAAATGTTCTGTATCATTTTGGCGATTACGAATAGCATACATACATACACATCACACCCTTGTCCCTAAAGAGGGGTAGAGAGAGATCACAGAATTCAATTTGTCTCGATCCCGATAAACCACTTTCACTTTCTTGACATTCATACACCTTTTCATACACACATCCTCACCTCATACCACTTACCTAATATATCTTCGCCTTCTTCCAAGACGTAAGAACCATCTAGAAATCTGCTGGTTTCTTCTGAGATGTGAACTCTACCAGGTTTTCCGGTAGATTCCATCTTATTCGCTAAGGTCACATCATTGCTCCATACATCGAACTTGAACCGGCGCGTTCCCACTATTCCACACAACACCGTACCAGTGTGAACACCAACTCTCATGTTAATACCTTCGCCTCTTTCTCTGTCAAATTCTTGGATGGCTTCTATCATGCCTGTGAATAAAGCTTATGTTAAACTTTGTACTATATGGTCTATACCAGGGGTTCCCAACCTGTGCGCCGCGGCGCCCTGGGGCGCCGCGGAATGAAGCCAGGGGCGCCGTGAGTCCATCCTCTGATCATCATCAAAAAAATTTTCATTTTGTTTTCCGACAAGGACACCCGTGGTACTGACTCTCTGTTATTGATTGAGTACCGAATTACCGAAAACAAATCAAGTACCAAGTAAAAGTATCGAACACAAAGTATCTAGTACAAAAGATCAACATAGAGTATCGATACGTTTTTCGAGTCCTTAGCCGCACTCAGTTGTTCGCGCTGCACAGACGTGTTTGAACGTGCCCTCGTGTTTTGTTCCGCTTGTTTTTTGTTTCGTCAAATACTCATAATCTCACGTAAAATGGACAGATTTTTATTAAATAAACAAGGTGGTGGTTCAAATGATGATGCATCTACTAGTAGTGGCGGCAGCGAAGCAAAGAAACGAAAATATCGTAAATACGATGATAGCTATTTGAACTTTGGTTTTACTTCAATACAAGTAAACAATGAAGAAAAACCGCAGTGTGTGCTTTGTTTGAAAATACTATCATCCGAAAGTATGCTTCCAAGTAAATTAAAGCGACATCTCGAGACATCTCATCCAAGTATGACTGAAAAATCGCGTGATTTTTTTCAACGGAAATTACAAAACCTTATAAAAAGAAAAAACGTATTCACTCAGCAAGCATCAGTACCTAATAACGCACTGTTAGCATCATTCAAGGTTGCATACAGAGTGGCAAAATGCAAAAAGCCGCATACTATTGCAGAAGAGCTTATTCTACCGGCTGCTCTCGACATGGTGAATATTATGGTGGGTGAATCAGCTGGAAAGTTAATTTCCAAGGTACCCTTATCCAACAATACTATCAGTCGAAGAATTCATGACATCGCTGTGGATCTCAATTACCAATTAACAGAAAAAATGAAAGGCAATGACTTTGGTTTGCAACTTGATGAGGCTACTGACAGTAACAATGATGCACATCTAATTTGCTATGTACGCTTTTTAGCTGACAATATAATCGTCGAAGACCTTTTATTCTGCAAAACTATAAACGAAAGCGCGAAGGCCCAAGACTTGTTTGAAATTCTTGACAAGTTTATATCAGAAAATGGTTTGGATTGGAAAAAGTGTATCGGTGTATGTACTGATGGTGCTCGATCCATGTCTGGCAAGTATGGGGGGATACAAGCGCTCATTCGTAAGAAAGCACCGAATGCTATGTGGACCCATTGCATAATTCATAGAGAAGCTCTTGCATCCAAATCAATGAGCTCTGAACTGAACCAAGTATTAGAATGTGTAATAAGTGCAGTAAATTACATAAAAACTAGGCCTCTCAAGGCCAGAGTTTTTAAAAAGCTATGCATGGATATGGGAGCTGAACATACGGCCCTGCTGTATTACTGCAATTCAAGATGGCTTTCACGTGGAAATGTCTTATTTCGTGTGTTCGAATTACACAAAGAAATTCATACTTTTTTACAGCAAGAACGTCACGAAATTGCCAAATTTTTTAATGAACCAGATTTTCTGCTCAAACTAGCATATTTGTGCGATATATTTGAGAAACTAAATAATTTGAATATGTCTTTGCAAGGTAACAACACGCACATTCTGAAACTATCCGAGAGGATTACGGCATTTAGAAAGAAACTGCAGTTGTGGAATAAAAAAATGAATGAAGGCAGCGGCCAAGATTGCTTTCCGCAATTGTATAAATATGCGGCTTCTAATGAACTGGTTGTCTCTCAAGACCTGATGGCCCTTTTCATGGAACACCTATCGAAGCTTACCGAATGGTTTTCGAAGTACTTTCCAGAAGATGATGTCGAAAGATTTGCGTGGATCCAAAATCCTTTCCATGCACAAGCTCCACCAGAATTCACATCACAAGACGAAGAGAGTCTCATAGAACTCTCTTGTGACAGCAGCCTTAAAACCAGATTCACCAGTACCGATTTGGTGGAGTTTTGGATATCAGTTCAAAATGAATATAAAAATTTAAGTGCAAAGGCTTTAAGAATTTTTATTCCTTTTGCAACTTCGTATTTATGTGAAGCTGGATTTTCAGCCGTAGCTGTAATCAAGAGCAAATATCGCTCAAGAATCAATGTTGAGCAAGAAATGAGGGTAGCAGTGTCCTGTCTTATTCCTCGATTTGAGAAACTGTGCGGAGATCACCAAGCTCAACCATCACATTAGTTTATCTTGTCCGGTTTGGTTTTTTTATAATAAAAACAAAATTTCATATTGCATTTGTTTTAATGTCTGTTCCTATCTATCTGACTAATCACTAAACATTTGTCGGTAGAGATACCTATTTAACTATTTCTTGCGATTATAATAATTATATGTCTCAAAAAGCAGCTAGGGTAGGGCGCCGTGACAAAATTTTAAACAAGTTATTGTGCCGCGGGCTAAAAAAGGTTGGGAACCCCTGGTCTATACATATGTATGTGGTATATATGTAGTATAGTTTCCTACAAACGAATTAAAAACTCAGCGATCTTGTCAATTACACAGACAGCGTTAAATAATATACATACTATGCAGTTTCTCTACAGGGGGGTAGACGGGGATCATGGAAAGTGGTTTGTGAGAATCAAGACAAATGGGGATTCAATATTATATAAAAGTTTCATGCGTAAGATAACAAATAGATTCAAGCTATACGAAACGTTTTAAGACATCAGTGAAATGCAGACTAAAGATACAAACGGCTTATATCATATAAAACAGTATACCGATTTAGTATACTAAAATCTATGAGCACGTTTTCACAGAAACGTTACATACAAAGCTACAGAGATTATTATGGCGATAATTTATTAGGAGCTTTAATCAAAGCGTTTCCTATCTGAGATAACACTAACAGTAACCAGGAGGATGTATGATAGAAACATAAACATTCCACGGTACTAAATCTAGTAATCAACCTAATTTTAACCCGAATTTAAAGCTAGGAATTGTTTTAGTATGAATATGAAAGATATATTTAAAGGTTTTTTATTCGGTATTAAGTGCGACGTAAAACATAAACGTTACTTTTATAACTATAATTGTCTCATAACATCGTGCGGTATGAGCATAAAAATACTTTTAAGGTTATTTCTCCTCAAAATGGCTCGCATATGCTTCATTTACATCTCACTTAATAAGGTCACCGCGCAAATTAAGATTACAATCTGGGGTTAGCCCCGCGTAGATAAGAGTATCAGAGCAATTCACTCAAATAGACAAGACTAAGTACATTCAAACTTATCTCGAGTTGCGCTGTTTTCAAAAAGTGGTTAAAATCCCTGGACCCCCAGCCAAGTGGCGCCGTGCGTGTAAAATCGAAAATGATTACAAAATGGCTACTGTTTTGATCAGCTGATTTAAGTATTTATGTACGAGGTCGTAATATCTTTCGTAAAATGATATTTCTTACAATTCTTTGAATAATACATGAATTAAGAGTTTTTTAGATAACGCATGACGAAGACAGATGTTTAATATTATTGTAAATATTGGTTTAATAATATAACTTCCATCAGCTGTTCAATACAGAAGCCATTTTGTATTTAAACATAGTTTTCGATTCTACACTTTTGATGCCACTTGGCTAGGGTCCCAGCTTATGGTGATTCCTGAGGTACTTACCTAATCCCATCTCGACGCAGCACTTAGCATGGTCCGGCCTAGGGTCGGGACACCCAGACACGCAGTAATAACAATCGCCCAAGGTCGATATTTTCTCGCACCCATGTATCTGACAAAGTTCATCGAACTTTTCAAACAGATCGTTCAATATATTCACCAACTCATCCGCGTTCTTGTTACTCGACATCCTCGTGAACCCCACTATATCAGCAAACAGTATGCTTACATTTTCCAAGCAACTCATATTGAATGGCCGGAAAAGAGACTTAATATCGGAGGTTCCCGGATGGGTGTTCCCTTGCCCCAACGGGTTGTTCTTGAGAGTGCTCACTGACTCTACCACTTGTTCCTCCATGAGCCACCGAGCCAGCTTCGGCGGCATCACCGAGTGAATCATCTTCTCCTTCAACTGCTTCTCCATCTCCACCTGCCTCCGCACCAGCAAGCTCTGCCCCACTTTCATGAACGTCCCCCTCATCCTCACGAAGGTCATTAGGTAAATATGCACACCGATTATGTGCACACATATCTGCAACAACACTCTGACGATGATGCTCTGTTGATTCCAATCTTGGGCGTCACTTTGCAAAAAGTACGTAAGCAATTCGAAGACAATCGAGTATAACACGCCGATGCTTACACAGGCGTACAGCGGTAACGGCGTCAGCGTGTATATAATGAGTAAGATCTCAACACACATTATAAAGTGTCCTGATTGGCTGATGTCTGTGGCTTGGAAATTCGTTGGAGTCATGTGCGTGGTTATAGTGACGAGGGAAAGGCTGAGAGCACATAGGGCAAACGCCATCACGAGTGACAATTTCACCGTATGTCGTTTGAAAGCTTTCATGAACGTAGCGAGTAACATCACGTAGGTGATAAGCAAAACAGCACCAAATAACGACGTTAGGAAGGGCCATTTCACAGTGACCCCTCTCGTTCCAAGGACAATGAAGTATATAAACCATGATATAGAAAATAGTATTATGTATAAGAGTGCGAACCTGAAAAGAACAAATTAGGTTAGAATATAATCTGTGTTCATATATGTTTTAATGAGCATTATGTTATACCCCAGGCGCATAGTTCTAAATTTATTGTATGAGCTATTGAGAGTCAATTTGTTACAAAGTACAATGTTTATGATGTGTATGTGATAACTATGACATAACATAAATCACTTACACTGCATAAACACTGTTACAATTGTCACACATACATTTTTATGACAATTCTCTCATGAATAATGTGTACTAACATAAAATTCATAATGAAAGTTCATTGTTGAAGATAATTTGATAAATTAATTTGGTAAATCAAATCAAAGATTTGGACCAATACTGGTTTAATTAGAGTAATTAATATAAGTAAATAATCTTTGCCTAGAACCCCATTTACCACAGTACTTTATAGAAATATAATGCTTACTAGCCACCATTCTACCAGGTGTTGTAGGAGGCAACTTAAAGACTAGGGGTCAATAAAGTCTATCAAGCTAGTAAAAGTTATATCACCAATATATTATATTAATGCTTCTCAACCCCATTACCAATAATAATAGTAACCAAAGAATTATAATGCTCATGTTCTGTACATCCTTAAAGGTTTAATTCCTTGGAAGGACTTGACTATGTCTGTATAATGAATGTAGATACATACCTGAAGCGTAACCTAACTTGTCTAAAGGAACTATTTCTGTATTGGCCCTCTAATATCTCGGAGTCAAATCTAGGATTCCACCATGTACCGGGCGCTGCTCGTTCAAATGCTATAGGTATGGTGAGCCCACAACATATGGTGGTGGGACTATTATGTGCCAAGTATGCTTGGACATGCGGCGCCAGCCTGATCTGCGCATCATCAGTTTCTGAACATTCAACATCGTGTCTATTGGAATCTAGATTTTCAGAGTGGTCCTGGCAATTAAGGCATCCACTTTTCACACTCATTTTACACCTATTTAGTACAGTTTTGGTGTCAATGAACTGGCCATCATTTCAAATCCATCCCATGGTTCAAAAAATGGAAATAAAAATTCCTCATGTATCACTATCCTGTAAAGAAGTAGATTGCATTGGTCATCTAATATAATACCTTAAATTAATTACATACATATAATTTACATATCACAT
Source organism: Leucoptera coffeella (assembly GCA_030578115.1). Taxonomy (NCBI): domain Eukaryota; kingdom Metazoa; phylum Arthropoda; class Insecta; order Lepidoptera; family Lyonetiidae; genus Leucoptera; species Leucoptera coffeella. Next base: position 36,361 of record JAMBLF010001078.1, read on the forward strand.
TTTTGGGAGTAATTAAATCACTTAAAGTAATTGTAATTCTCAAACAAAACACAAAATCGTCATAATACACTTGTGTAATTGGCAAGCAGATATTTAACTCAAACACCTCAAATGTTTCAGGTATAAATACTTAATGAAGTTATCTTTGATACTGGACGACATCACAATGAATATGCATAAAACAATTGCTTACTTTCTTTACTTTGATTTTAAAAGAGACCCTTTTGATATGACATTATTAACACTTTAGTCGCCATGGTCCAAAAAAGTATATGTGGTGCCGGTCATTTTGACCCACCATGGCGACGAATGTGTTAATTAATTAATATTTTTATAAGCACAGAAAACAGTTATCTTTATAGTATTTCAAAAGACAAACAGAATTAGTGAGTACAGGATTCTAACCTGGTAAAATGTACCAATCGAACTAAAATTTTTGTTTTTATGCAATAAAAATTTCAATTTCAAATGCACTGAATACTACAGTGAGGAAAAAAATTGTGAGAAAAGCTACCTGTTCTCTAAACAGCTAATGGTCAGGTTAATACTTTTAAAAGGTGACTTGGCTTACCACCCACATAGAGTACTGACTATCTGGTCAACATGTGAGTTTGAGGTGACCATAAAATTACTATCTCTCCAATTTCAAATATAGACACCAGAACATCTGACTACCCAAGCAAGGGTTAATGGTCATGAAAGTGTTTGTCTCGCTCCGAAAAGTATATGAAACACTTATAAGCAAGAGATTAAAATAAAATTTGAAATAACTAGTTATAGATTCATTTATAACTAAGTAGACTATATACAGAAATCTAAAATACTATTGGGATAGTAAAATATAAAAGAGATCAAGGCTACTATAAAAATTATGGCATTCGTTTGAAGTACCTTTGTGTAAAGTATAGCAAAATGTACTTATAACATAAATTAAGTAATCAATTTATTTACAATCTCATAAACTTGATGACTTTGATAGTGTGAAGGATTGCAGCTGTTCTAAGTTCAATTACCCACATTATGGTAGTATGTACAGTCATACAATAACAAGAAATAATTATCACTTATCCAACATTAAAAGCTGTGTATATTATTTCAATTACTTTTATCATATTTCTTTGGTTGCTATATACTTTTCTGGAGAATAGTGCTATATATAAAAATTACAATAATTATGCATGTTACTGCAATGAAAGTAAAAGTAAAAATTTCATTACTTCTATAATTATGTTATAACATTTGTTTACATTAAATTGCAATTCTGCTTAATATAAATCGCACAGCGGCCAGTATTTGCCCACAGATGTTTAATTCTATCTATGTTAGTATAAGATATCCAACCTCAATAAAATAAAGTTTTAATGAAAGGTACACTACACTACACTAAAGATCAAATATTGAATAAATGGCTATCTCTGTCTCGCTAAGTATGTTTAAAGAATTCGTGCAAGCAAGATAGATATTATTTCTTAGTTCATGTGAAAAAGATGTTGCTGCTAGTTTATACTGATGCACAACCACTGTTGTGTACCTCAACCTTACAGCACAATAACAATATTAAAATTAGTATCAGCCTTGGTAACAATACTATTACCTATTTAACAATATGTGGTTGTAACAACCAAAGTAATGTCCCTATTACATTAACAAAGGAACGGATTATATGTTTATATGATTCAATAATAAGTAAATGCTCTTTTTAAATGTAAATCAAACTGTAATAAATGTGGTCAGTGTTTCTTTATCCATATGCATTTCAATCAGTTGTCTTTATTTATCTTTATATGTACATAATTCAACTCAATGAAACTCCCTACCAATGTGTCATTATGCCAAGAAAGTACAGTATGTACTACAATAAGGATAAAAAACATTTTAAAAGATATCCTAAAATAAATACTATCAATTCGAATTGTAGAAAATTTGCAGCCCTTTCTTCGACTGTTATAATACATAATGAACGTGATATCAAAATTTCTAATGTGCATAATAATTGTTACTGTTTTACCTCGGCTTAATCCTTAGTAGTTGATAATTGTCCGTCTCAAATAACTCACTCACCTTAAAAAATGTTCGATGTAAATAACTTTTCCACATGATGCAAATTGCACTAAATAATCATTTTAATACTTAAACAACACCCGCACACATTATGGGATTTATCTTGCTGTAAACGAATTTATAAAAATGTTTACTACTAAATACTTTATGGAAAAACAACACAGCACAGTAATCAAGCATGACACAATCCGCATACAGTAGAGATCGCGCCACATACGGTGGCAGTTGGAGGCGTCGCCACAGTCGCGTAATTCAGTGTTACCAGTAAACACGCCAAAACTAGCACTCACTGTGCCATACGGCTCGAAACATTATAGGTTTCATTTGTAACGATCTTTGGTTGCAGAGCTATAAACTCAAATAAAACAAATTAATATATCAAAGTCAAAATATGTTTATTATACTATTTCAAACATGATTAATAATTAACGGGACTTATCCTTCTTATTATATATTACATATATTATGTGTTCCTTCACTCTGTCCGCAATAGACCGTTTAGTCTGTTCGACATAGGATTTCCCACAGCTGCAATCAATCTTATACACACCCTTATATCTTATATCATGAGTATAAATCGCGAATCTCTTAAAACTATTATTTCAAACATGGCACTGAGCATTGTCTTTACATATTTTTTACCGAGGTTAGATCAGCGGAGACCCTAGCTTGGAGAAGAACTAACAAGAAACTCCGGAAATCAATTTATTATAATCACCCTTAACAAACATAAAAATTACAAAGAGTGGGCAAAAAACACAACGCTGGTAATACTAAATTTACCTTTCATACAAAATAACACGCAATGGCGGAAACGTCAAATTTAGTTCCAAGTTTGGCTACTGCCACCGTATGTGGCGGGTACTCACCAGTCACCACCACAGACATAGAACAGTGAACATTGAACAATCAATTCAAGTTGGACCATTTGACAGCTGTCAAATATGCAATGGAGAATTTTTATTTATTTCAATTTAATTTAGTATCTCAGTTTAGTATTCGCCTCATAAGCTCCAAGGAGAATCAGGACATTAATGTAAATTGAACTCTAAGATAGGTGTTTAATTACGACAGTATTGTCGAAATTTTATTTAGTTATCATTTTTACTTTGAATTAAAGAATGCTTTCTCTCATTACGTTACATTTGTGTGGTTTCGTAGTGATATAGTAAAACCGGGGGTACAGCGAGTACTGTGCATTCTGTACGAAACACTTGAATTAAGTTTGGTCAAGATGAGAATCATTGTTCAGTTATATAACAGCGACCTATCCCAAAACAAAAAAAACTATGGAATGTCCGAAGAATTTTTACAACTCTAGTTTCAATTATCAACTCTATGGTAGCTTCCAACTATTATGATCGGAACAAGAGCTTATAAGAGTACAACTTGCTCGAATTATAATCGTACAATGGCTCAGGTAGATAAAAAACGGACAAAATATGTATTACCAAGGGTTGTTCATGACTAGTGCAATAGAACCTAGTCTCATTAGATAATAATTACTGTCTTATGAAATATCGTCGAGCGATTAAAAATCTATTAAAAACCAACTTCTTCCACGCTTGGAAGATGGCAACTAGTTGTATTCTACAAGGAACTTATATTCATGCTATTATACATTGATGAAATACGTCAAATGATACGATACTATGATGAGGGAAAGCATCGTGAGGAAACCTACCTGTTCCAGAACAGGTAATAAATAGCTAGTGCTTGTAAATGGCTACATGGCTCACCATCTTGTCACATTGAGTGCTATTTGGTCAACATGTGGGTTTGTGGTGGTCATAGAATTACTACCTTCGCAATTGAGGAATCTCTGACTACCCCGCAAGGGTAAATGGTCGTGACGCGTGTGTTTGTTTTTACTATTAATCTCATATAGAGTTCAGAATAATAGTATTAGGAGTTTTGATCCAAATACCTGTATGTGTAAGTTTTTTTTTATTTTTTATTAATAACTGTCCTGCGATTGACCCCTATCTCACCTGATGGTAAGTGACGATGAGGTCGATGATGTTACTCGTTGGCCTAGTAATAGCCTATTCACTCTAGCCTTGAAGAGACCCAAGTTATATTCCACCGGGAATACAGGCGAGGGAAGTGAATTCCAATCTTTAGCAATCCGCATCAAGAAGGACGAAGCAAAGCGCTTCGTACGGATCAACGGGGTTTCTACCACATATGGATGGAACCCCCGCCTGGACGATCGGTGGCGGAAAAGAGATGGTGGAATTGAGTCGTGTAATTCCTGCGCACACTCTCCAAAATGTATTCGGTAAAAGACAGACAGGTAAGCAACTTGTCGTCGGTGCTCAAGGCTCTGAAGCATAGCCTTTACTAACGTCGCATCGCCAATAAACCTACGAGCTCGGCGCTCTACAGAAACAAAGCAGCCAACTGATACTTGGCGGAACCATCCCAAAGATGGGAACAGTACTCCATACACGATCGGACCTGTGCTTGGTAAAGGGTAAGAAACTGTCCTGGTGTGAAGTATCGCCCCACCCTGTACAGGATACCTAGTTTTTTTGCTGTAGTTTTGGCCTTGGCCTCTATGGAACGACCAAAGTTTAAGGTAGAGCTTATACTCATACCCAGAAGCTCAAGTTGGTCCGTAACTTGTACCGAAACAATCTGAAAAGTAAGAGTCATGGTGAACGGACTCCTCTTTGCGGTGAATATACACACCTGTGTTTTGGTGGCGTTGAATCCGACTAAGTTGGCATCACCCTAATCGGACACGGCCTTTAAGGTCAGACTCGTTCGCTCAACCATAGCTTCTCTGAGAGAACGGATCTCGCCACTGCTGGTCCCTGCGCCTGACAAGTATTTCTCCATAACTGTGCTATCGTCTGCTTACCCAACGAAAAACCCTGCAAAAATAGAGTTGCAGACAGAACTGACCCCTGAGGAACTCCGGCATTAATCGCCATTGGATCCGACGAGTATCCGTCAACGACCACTCGATCGATTCCTCAAGAAATCCGATATCCATGCGCACAGACCTGAAGGGATTCCATAGGTCGGGAGCTTGCCCAGAAGGCTGCTATGCCAGACCCTATCGAATGCCTTAGAGATATCGAGAGACACGGCAATGGCCTCACCGTGTTTCATCATGGGTTCGCCCCATATGTGAGTAGCGTATACAAGAAGGTACCCAGCAAATCGATTTCAGTGGAGATCGTTACCTTCAAGATACGCCAAGAGCTTGTTGTTCAATACACGTAACGTGCTGGGGCGTAAAGAAATTGCTAATTAGCTGTCGTTCTTTTCGACATAACGTGGCTTCAATAATATATATTGGGCAATTAGCTAGCAATCGGCCATATCAGGAATGTTTCATGTGAATACCATTGAAACCTCCATATTATTACTAAAATGACCAAGGAGATACATAAATAAGTGTCCATGGTCTGTTCAGCCCAAAAGCATTTAAAAGGAGAGAATATTTATGTAAGTCTACCTCCACCAACAATAATACTGCTGAAAATATTAATTTTCACTAATAATGGTCAGTCCCATAAAGGCCTGAGAGATCAATAGCTGCTTTTTATTCCGGGTTGATTGAATAACATGATTGATGGATCTATTGGTCAATGAGCTAGTAATGTCACTGGGGTGATATTATATAGAAACTTTAGCTTGTAGGTATTTCTTATATGAGGTAAAATTAAACAACAAAACAAACATCTTATAAAATTTTATATTCATGATCATTTTACAAAAATTGTTCTGGTTATTAAAGTCATAATTCTGTAATTTTCATTTCCGGATTTACAGACTGTTCACATCAATTAACAAATTGGAAAAAAATATCAAAAACAGTGTAAAGGATGAAAGAAACAATATTGATTGATGAGTATGAACCATAGTAAGTTAGACAGAGATTTTCATGCCTTCACAATTTGAGAGTTAGTCAGTTAATGGCCACCACAAAATGAACTTATACAAATATAAGAATAAATATTAGAAAAAAATTTGAAGAGAAACTTTTTATTGTTTTAAGTTCTGTTATGTCTAATTATGAAGTTATAATAAAGGAGGATCACAACTATTTATTTGCATAAATTGAGTTATTGCTGTTATAGGCCACAGACAATTTAATTAAGTAGTTATATAATTACACCATTACATTGTAAAAACATTAATAAAAAAAAGTGTGATTTAATAAAGAAAGAAAAATTGGTTAATCAGTAAAAAAGTATTACATAATATATTCACAACTTTAAAGGTATTTTAGGGTAAACAAAACCTCAGAGACAGAATCTCTTTGGACAGTTTAAGAATTATTATTATTGGCATGAAAAATGATTATTGGCACATAATTTTTATAAAACAGGTTACAAAGTGTTACTTTACAAAATCACATTTTACAATTCAAAAATAGGACTGTTCTTTATTAGGTTGGGATTCATTACATGTTTCTTGTGACCTTGAAAAATATAAATGGTGTTTCAAAAACTTTTGATACAATTATTATATGCTTTCATTTTTTGACATACTGTTACCGTACTGGGATTATAAAGAACGAAATTGCATCCTAAAATCTTTGTTCAATACCTTGAATTATACATATTATTTAAAGCAACTCCTACTATTTTTAATATTGCTCAATTGATAATTTACTACATATTTTACAATAGTTCACTTTAATTTGCTAAATATTTTTATAAAGCCTATACATAGATGAAGGGTGATATAAATAATGCTACACATAAGTATGTCTGACATTATTACGATGGTGAAGTATAATTCATATTAGTGCACTCGCAGATTCATTCCTATAATTAAAAAAAATACTTCTACAGAATTTATCACTGCCAAAGAGAAAAGCTTTTATTCTTGATTATGAACAGACTATCATTAAGAGTATGTTTAAGGAGTTTGATACCACTAAGTTTATTGTATTCTAAAGTAAAATCATATTAACATTAAAAATATATAAAAATAGTTGACTTTATTAATAAAAAGCTCTCTCTTTCATAAGTCTTACTCATTAACTAATTATAATAATATCAACAACCCTAATTACAGCTCACTAAGGTTGAAATTACACTAACTAATGTACTTTACAAATTTTTTGTTTTATCACTTTTTACAATACAAGATTTTACCTTGCAGATATGTTATATTATAGCAAATGAGAGAATTTGAGTAATAAAAAATGTGGGAAGGAACATAACTTTTCACTACATCAAAATCAAAAAATTCACACTACTTATATATTGGGATTACATTTAATTGTAATTGTTAGATATGCATTGAATTCTTATAGTTGTAATAGAAAAGTTTTTACTATTAATTATTACTGGAAGTGAACTAAAATAAAAGAAATTTAGTAACAGAATGTAGTGTTCAAACATATGCTAGGTATCTCAGCTTGCTTTATAAATAAATTCTTTAATTCAAACGCACATTCCTGTCTCAATGTTAGTTGAGCTTATATTACCTTATAATAATTATGGTGTTCTTCGTGTACTTACAGTATATTAAAAATACATTAAATATAAAAATTCCAGTAATTCCTTCGATATGTTAGCTTCATAAATGGTTTATTATAAAAGTGCTATCTAAAATCCATGAGAATTTGATATCAGTCATTGTACATACCATCAAGCAAGAAATCCATTCTTTTATAGTGTCTATTTTGCCATGCTTCCTTGCCTTTGATTGTGGCAAAATACAGAGCTATAGCTAACACTGGCACTAAAATAATCACAATAACTATAGCAGTGACCATAGTTTTACGACTACTATCATTTTTATGTGATATTTGAACAGGGGAAGATTGCATTACTTTTTCAGACTTTGGCCTTGACTTCTCCTCTTCATTTTTAGGACTCTTTGACTCTTCATTCTGAAGAAACTTTGATAGGTTACTGTATGATAGTATTGGAGGCTTTGTGACTTTCACAGTTGTAGTGTTTACATGAACAGTGGTAGGAGCTGGGCTGGTTGAACTTGGATGCTGCTGATTTGTTGAGGTAGAATTTGGATTTTGAACTGATGTAGATACATTGACCTGTGTAACGCCTTGGGTGGTTGATGTGTTATTATTTACATTGTTTGTATTATTATTATTTTCGTCCTCAGGAGAATTTAATACACGTTTTCTAGAATGGGTTCGACTTGGTACAGGCTTCTCTATTATAGGTCCGGCATCACTCATAAACAGAGGAACACTCTGATTTGTTTCTTTGGCCGTAAGATTTGTGTCCTCCAAGGTCAATTTTCCCCCAAATGATAAGGATAAACACGTACCAAAACAAATTAAAAACAAACACTTCATTTTAATGCTTTCATTGAAGAAAACAATACATTTAGTAAGTTTTAAAGTATTACCATTACATTTAAATAATGCTGTATTATTAAAATTTGATAGACTTTAATAAACAGATAGTTAAAAACCTTTTCTTGGGTTTCAATCGTTACAATTCTCCTACGGAATTCTTCCAACACACAACTCACCTATCCATTCAAATTATAAGGGTGCATTTAGTAGACAAAGCAGTTTTAACCAATATCAAGTGGTACTCTTGATCTAAATATATTTTAATAAATCAGGTTTTGCGAATAACCTACTGCGAAAGGAACGTTTACTTTAGTTATTCATTAATGTACAGCCTTTGTCTGTCAAAGAACTAGGTAGAAGATCAAAAGGTAGCATATTATTCTGTATCTTGTTTAATTTTAAAAAGAATGTTTTATTATACTTGAATATATGTAATTTAGATGATATGATGATTTAAATAAAAGAGAGAAATAATAACAAAAGAGATAACGTTATTATAATAGTAATAGCTGTTGCTGTTATTTATAAATTATTTCCCATAGTTCACCTGTTGATTTTCAATCAATTGAATTTGACAAATTCGACCTGTGATTTCGACTTTGAAATACAACTTGTGTGACCGATACTTATTCTATTCCTTGTAAACTAGTTTGATCTAAACAATTGACCTAAAAAGTGCATAGATCTATCTAAATAATAATCATACGTTTCTTCGCAGTAGTTTCAGTTAATTAATAGATTTTTAGTGTTCATTGTAGATACAATTGTTTTTATAGTACAGAGTAAACTTCGAGGGTGTGGCTCTAACATTATAAATATTTACGCTATGTGGTAATTCAACGTGATTAAGTAACATAAAAATGAGAACAAGGAGCAATTCGGGAGTTCGCCTCGACTACTATCAGAGGGTAGTCCACAAGTTGATACTGGACCATCAACAGCCTGTGACTGGGTTGTTTCCTGCTAGTCCTGACAATGAACATGCTTGGATCAGAGACAATTTGTACTGCATTTTGGCGGTCTGGGGTCTTTCCATGGCCTTCAAGAAAATTGCTGATCAAGATGAAGACAGAGCCAAAACATATGAATTGGAACAAAGTTGTGTTAAATTGATGCGGGGTGAGTATGCAGTTTAGACTTTGTTGTTATTTGAATGCTCTGCTGTTACTTATGAACCCCAGTTCTCAAATAACTAAGTCAGATTAGAGCAAAAAGAATGAATCAAGACTTAATAAGCCTGCTGAAAAGTAGTATGAATGGGAATTGAACTCATCATATGTGACAAAGATGATTATTTACTGCAGCCTGGGATACAAGTTAGTGATAATGGTAAATTAAGCCTTAAGATACCCAGAAATGTGTCCTAAGAAGAGTTTAAATGAATGAATAATTTCAAAGTAGTAATTGGGTTACTTTTAAGTGTGATAACAGACTAGACTAATTCAACTATACTGCTAGTTAGACTGATATAACCCTTTAAATGGCGCTCAGCCCGATGCGGGTAATGGCGTAATTAACGTAATAAAGGTAATTGCCGAGCCGCCCGCAGCAGGTCGATTTTTTGCCACCAATTTTGAGAACTATTCTGAGAGTTCATTTAAGTCAATCATGTCAAAAAAGTGTTTTAAAGTGTCGTCAGCGCTTTCAAGAGCATAAAAAAAATATGCCACACGTGGTTCAGTACAATTTTTATACACACTGGCTCTGCGAATACTGGCCTAGCATGCTGCCAGTAGCGTTTTGAATACAGTTAAAAAATTATACAAAGACATGTGTTTTAGTGAGGAAATCTTTGGAAAACAATTTACTTACTTATCGTTATTTATTTATTTATAATGTTTCGTGTATATTGGTTAGGTATTATACGATGTTTTTTTCTATTTCCAAAGTTTGGACAAACTATCAATTAACGTAATTGCACTCACGGAATTCACAGAGCTTCTTTGTTTAGGCTATAACTATGAAACAGTAGGAGCTTGTAATATCAATCTTTGTTTATAATGAGTTTATGGGTCCGTCTCAGAGTTAAACATGATATCCAAACAACCGCTGCGCGGCTACAATTCAGTCATCACAACACTTCAAAGTGGGACCCTTTTTTTTGCTCACTTGGCGGCGCATTTGTTAAAATGGTCGTAATTTATAACAGGGCACTATGGATTTTATTTCATAAACAACTTGCTATTTTATTTATTACTCACCTAAAGTTAAGTGTATATTTGTAATTCTAATTGAAATAAAGGTAAATGTGACTACATTTTACATTAAATAAAACATAGTAATACGCATAGTTGGAGAAAAACAAGTATTCCTTGTTTTCATCATGTTATAGCAACATCATTTTAAGCACATTGGCGTAAAATTAAAATACGAGTTGTAGGAAATTTTATGATGATTATAGTGATGCCAAATTTGCGATAGTTTTTTTTGCTAAATTTTAAGTAATTCTACTTTAACTGCGAAAGGGGTGGTGAAAGTTCGCGGCCCACCATTGACGTTTCGCAGATGCGCTCATTGTTAATTTTTACTTTTGCAGTCGGCGCGCCATTGAAAGGGATAATCAGTCTGTCCAAAGGAATAATTAGAAAATGTTTATACAGATTTCATATACTTCTGCTATAGAATAATATTAAAATTTCAGGTTTGTTAATGGCAATGATGCAACAGAAAGACAAGGTGGAAAAATTCAAGACAACCCAGCATCCACTAGATTCTCTCCACGCCAAATACTCCTCAACCACTGGCCGAGTGGTTGTCAAGGACAATGAGTGGGGTCACCTCCAGATAGACGCTGTCTCTCTTTATCTTTTAATCCTAGCCCAAATGACTGCATCTGGGCTCCAAATAGTATTCTCCCTTGACGAAGTAGCCTTTATACAGAACTTAGTGTTTTACATTGAATCAGCATATTGCACTCCAGATTATGGCATCTGGGAACGCGGAGACAAAACCAACCATGGTCTCCCAGAGCTCAATGCCAGTTCTATAGGCATGGCCAAAGCTGCTTTGGAGGCAATGAATGAGCTTGACTTGTTCGGGGCTCGAGGGGGACCATCCAGTGTTATCCATGTATTAGCTGATGAAGCTCAGAAGTGCCAAGCTGTCTTACAGTCCATGCTGCCCAGAGAATCCAATAGTAAAGAATTGGACTCTGGCTTGTTGTCCATAATTAGTTATCCAGCATTTGCAGTGGATGACCCACAATTGATAGCGAAAACTAGAGATGCAATTGTTATGAAATTGCAAGGGAAATATGGATGTAAAAGATTCCTAAGGGATGGCCACAAAACACCTAGGGAAGATTTAAATAGGTTGTATTACGAACCGTGGGAGTTACGTATGTTTGAGAACATAGAATGTGAGTGGCCACTGTTCTTTTGTTATTTGATTCTGGACTTCTGTTTCCAAGGCGATACTAAGAATGGTGGTGACTATATGCAAAAGCTGGAGCAGATTATGTTAAGGAAAGACGATGGTATTAAGCTTGTACCAGAATTGTATTCAGTGCCTCCGGAAAAGGCCGACCTGGAGCAACAAACTCCAGGATCCCAAGAGAGGATACCGTTGGGTAGATGCCCCTTTTTATGGGCACAGAGCCTGTATATTCTGGGAAAACTTTTACAAGAGGTAAGTACTTAATAATATGGAATATTCGTAACCACTTTTATCCCTTATAGATCAGAAATTAACATCAATTCCCATGATTGTTAAATATTATAGTTTTCTCATAAAATAGTAACTATGTAATTGTTTATGAAATATAACTTTTCATTGTTACCTGTCTTCATTGTAATAATTTTCTTTGTAATATGTTCTTTTTTTATAAGACTAGAATAAGTCCCATACAGTACTGGTATGGTAAACCGTATGAAGCAAATATTTTTTTACTTGTTTTTTTCTTGGTTACTTTACGTAATTTTTATTAGTCCTTTGCTTACAATATCTTCTAATCTATTCATCATCTTTTTCAGGGTTTCCTAGCAGTGGGTGAATTGGATCCTCTGAACCGCAGGTTGTGCTTTGAAAAGAAACCAGATGTAGTAGTCCAGATAGTCATCCTGGCAGAGGATAGTGAAATTCGTGACAAGTTGCTAGAGTATGACCTTCATGTTCAAACTATCAGTGATGTGGCACCAATTGAAGTGCAGCCGGCAAGAGTGTTGAGTCATCTTTATACTTATTTGGGTATGAATTTTTGAGTAATTTTGTTTTAAGGATCTTTCATTAGTTAATTAACAGCCAAATAAACGTAGTATTAACTTGCCTTGTTTCAAGTGGAAATACATCTAATGACTTTATTTATATGGACCAACTCTAGACAGTTTGATTTTGAGTATGGTTTTTTTAATAATAACGAGGTACTAATTCCTTACTAATTTAACAAGTACTATGTGTTTTGTGTCCCAAAACATGTCCAGAGTTGAAGTTTATCAGCATTTTATTTATTTAAATTTTTACTCAATCTTTAAAACGTAATGCTGTATCTTATTTTTACCTCATTGTATACGTGTTCATTTTAATATTTTTTAGGGAGAAACAAGAAGCTAGGCTTGTCAGGAAGGAAGTCTCGTGATGTTGGTATTCTGAGTACGAGCAAGCTGTATTCCCTCAATGACAGGATATTTGCTTTTACACCACAGGTAAGCAATCTTCTGACAGATATGTTCCATAGTGCAGATTATTTTTTACTTACAAAGTATATTTGATATTATGGCCATTGAAATAAGGTACAATATCAATTGACTAATGAAATATCGATATAATTGCTGAGCTACAGATTAATTTAATACAGATACTTTAAACGAGTACTTACTATTATATTAGTTCATTGAAAATAATATCGATTATATTTTTGTGATTGATTTGTGCAGCGCATTTTAGTTATGTTTAGTTTAGACGAATTTTGGTCGTTTTATAACGTTTTATTGCAATCAATATAAATACTTTTTCGTTCAGTTGTATTATGAAAATGTCAAAATATTAATTCTAGCATTCTAAAGCATTGTATTTGGTCACATAAAGTCTAAGACCTTAGTGTGAGATACGTAAATATCATAGTATTTGCCAAATTTAACGTGACATATTCCTGAATTAATTCAAAGTAAAGTTTGCGTAAAGTACTTTTTCATGATAATATAATTTCTTTGTACCGATTTCTAAATTAATTTTTTAACATATTATTTATTATAGTTTTAACTTTACTTATTATTTTTTATTTAAGTGTCGTAGTTATGGGTTTAATGCATGCCACTTAATCTTGATTATTAAAAGTACTATAAGTATATAATTTCTTTTGCCATCTTTTGTTAAGCTATTGTTTTTTCTTGATAGTTTTCTGATATGAAACGATTCTACATCGCCTCTGACTATGAACTGATGATCGATACGTTGAAGGCGGAAATTAACTTTCTGAAGTCGTCCTGGCAAAACCTTCTCGGGCGACCCCTTATCGTTTTAACCCTGAACCAAATGTATCTAGGTATTTCAGTTTCATTTTCTGTGTGCTTCTTTTTTGGCATCTTTCTTGGGTTTGCTCTCTAGTAGGCTTTTACAGCTCTTGTATGTACTAGCTTTAACAAATTCTTAGTGTGAAGCATGTGTCGTAGTTAACAGATATGTATTTAATATATCTGTACGCTTGTTTGTAGTATAGTAGTATTTTAAGTTCCGTAGTATAGAAAGCCGTAGTTAAGTGACTAACAGTAACATGACGTTTTATTAACACTACGCATGGGGTGTGCACAACAGAACTTCGACTACGAGGAGTACTACATGACGCGCGACCCGGCTTTGCTCGCGAGCACCTTTATGGCGAACGTGGCCTTCCTCGGCATGAGCTGGAAACAAATGCTGGGGCGCCCCACCATTACATTGCTCGCCACGCACTATTTACTAGGTAATACTGGGTATAAATACTAGATGGCTCTGTAATTTTAAAAGATTACGCACTATTTATGAGGTATGATAAATACTACGAGTATATTCTCGTAGATGGCTCTGTAATAGGCTATTTGACACTATTAAAAATATGTTACTAAATGTGGTCATCCTATTAGATAATAATATCAAAAACCATATTTAGCTCTATTTTATCCGAAAATATTTATTGATTTTGCAAAATAAACATAATAAATTCATATATTTTTTTGAATTTCTTCCTTCACGAGAACGCTCTGTGATTTGCTACGCCTCGCGTGACGTCACACGCAAGTAAACATTGTTTATTATTATGCACTTGGTGTGATTTTATCGTATTCCCATCGTTTTTTGTTCTATATTTAAAGGTGTTTAAAGCCTCTGTCAGCTAGGATGATAGTGCCCTGTTTCAATTCATCTAAAAATTTGCAGTTTTCTGCTACTGTTTACTTGCCTGTGACGTCACGCAGATCATATGGCGTCCGCCATTACAGAAACAGCGTTTTTAGCGCGAATATTGTAATTTAAATTTTAACTCAATATTTTACGGAAAATACTGCAAAATTTGCAGAAATATACATGTGGTGTATTAATCATATACCAACAAATAATTTGAAACAATTTTTCAAAATCAGTCAAATAGCCTATTGTTAAAATTATTTGGAATCAACGAATTTCAAATTATAGAAAAAAATGTTTCAGCTCCTCTATGCATTACTCATATTTGTGAGCGAATACTGTGTTTATATATTTTTCTTTATGAACTAGGAGGATCATTAAAATTACATAAAAACATGGTTTTAATATGTAATGAATATAATATATCAATACTATAATTTAATGCCTTGAATTAATCATAACATTATGCAAAATAAACTTTTATATGCGTATATGCAATATACGAATTTATCACACATAACTATTGTGAATACATTTCACCTCTAGATTTTTGATTTCCTCGCCATAGAGTCACGTTTATTAATTATAAATATTTTTTGTTTTTTTCATGTGAAAATCTTCATTTATTGTATGTTCAGCAATCTGTATGCCTGTCATGCCTTATCACAAAACATATCCATGAAGACGCTTTCGCATATTTTTTATGTATGTTTGTACATAAATTAAGTCCCATTTTAGTCGATTCATTTTAGTAAAGTGCAACTAAATATTTTTTTATTTTAAATCACAGTCGCTTTTTATTCTGCACAAGTCTCAGTTCCCTGTTAATTATATTAGCTGATCTCTTGTATTGTTTTTTATATTTTATCGAGACCATTTGCAACTGTACTCATTAACTCGAAGCTAATATTTACCATTCACTTAATAGTTACATGTCTGAATTGCTGACTAATGTTTCAATAATAATTTCAGATCAAGGTAAAATACCAATGGCGATGATAACCACTATGAAAAAACTTAAATCTGGTTATATAAACGGAACAAGGGTAACGTTGGGTAATCTTGGCGATTTCTTGAGTACGTCAGCCATAACTGACCTCAGCTTCCTTGGAAGTCAAGAAGACGGATATCCTGATAGTAAGTTTTTTGTTATTTATTGAATAGTTACTAGATGAGGCAAAAATATAAAAATAGTTAAGTATTGTTTAAAAAAATTACATAACACACGAATATCACATACATACGTCCCTTTCGGGGAGGACACAATTTCCAAGGTCCATAACTCAATCTCTATCTTTGTTCCTTTTTGAGAATGATCAGCATAATTATTAAAATCCTAGGATATCTCATTTAACTCTTAAACGCCGAGACTTCACTCGACTTTACTACTAAGAAAACAAGATCACATTTCGTTTGATCAATTAACAACTATACGATCTTTTCTTTTCAGAACTAAATCCTCAAGTACAAATGTACTTAGAAGAGCACCTTCTAAAGTCATTCAGCAACAAGATGTCGGTGATTTCTCACAAGCCAGGAGCCAAGAACGTCAGAGCCCTTCGGAGGAAAATGTCAGTCAGGGGCGCCATCAAGAAGACTAGATCTATTAATGTGGATTGTAAGTGCCTACCTATACGGGTTTATTTACATTTGAGGACCTATTCACAGCATACATAGACTGTGGTAATCAAAGAGGTAAAGCTCCTCACCCACCTTTGATGTAAGAGTATTGTCTCATATTTCATGACAAATGATTAATATGACGTTTAACTAACATTGGAATAATAATAATAAGAGAGACTGAACCTCTCAGATTTGCTCTCAATATTAAATAGGTACGAGAACCGAATATTTTACATGTTTATCCATACAGAATTTAAATAAGAATTACACTTCTTATTCCTACACATGTACCTATATTGAGTGATTATATGATACGCGGGCTTCGAATGACCCATACCTAACATGCCTTCGAAATTTCGGAGATGGGCATTCAAGTCTCTGATTACCTCGCCATAATAAAAAAAGAAGTGTGTATACACAAGTCGTGAAGCGTATGTGTGTGTGTATATGATAAGTGTGTTTTTAGTAACGCAAACATTCCTTTCATCTCAACAGCCGAAACTTTAGGAATGGAGGGTGAGTACGTGGGGCCACAGTTAGAGCGCAAACCCTCGTGGCTTGATGTGGAAGCCGCCTTTGGAAGAAGCCCGTCCCCAGAGGACTCTGGCAGACCTAAACCTATGAATAGGTGAGTATTGACGATTGAAAGTAGAGCTTCTTTTAATGAGAAAGATAAACGTTTGTTATTTCTATGTGTAACGTGTTCTTTGGTTTGTGTTAGGAACGTGAGGAAAAATAATAAGATGATAATATCTTGAAATAATCACAATTTTGATTAGTATTGGTTTGTGTTTGTAAATGGCATGGGAATCAGCACCTGTCGTGAGTACCTGCTGATATAGTTAGTTTAATTTGACAAGAACTATTTTACCAGTTTACAACTTATGACGACCGCCCTTCTATTTATGATGTCTGTTTTAACTTACAACGCTTAATAACATCAATTTTATTATCTCCAATTTTGTAACACCACTGACTGTCCTTTAAGTTAAGTTATTGATTATCTCTATTAAATTTCAGGGGCACCTCTACAACTACGTTGACCCACACGCCACCCAAAATCGAGGTTACCAAAGACAAGTCACCGACGCCGCCCAAGGGAGAAAGTAGGTGTACCAATGAACTTATTGGACTAGTCTAGGTTTCAAAACATATCTTTCTCAACTCGTGATTTTTGTAAATTCGTGATGGTTTTGACCTCAAACTTTCGCCATGTGATAACAATGCTGAAATTATTTTCCCTATACCCGTAGTTACGTTGTTACACAAGTTAATTTTCATTTTTACGAGCCAGTGAATTCATGTCTGTCATATGGCTGCATAGACACGTAGCTCTAAATTGTACGGATATAATTTAGGGAATATAATAAATTAGTTGTGTTATTAATTATTACATTTTGTCATACTCTTCGATTTTTCGCAATAACTATCCATAGGCTACCTATCGATAGCAGATTTACAAAGGGGGTATGTGTGGAGGAGTTGAAAGGGTTACGTTGGTATCAACTCATAAGAAATATGACAGTCAGATAGCCGGCATATTTAAGAAGGGATACGTCAGGATCAACACAAACAGGCATTCAAGCCTTCTCTGTAGGAAAATGAGCGAGATTAGTATTAATTTATTTTATTTAACTCTTTATTGTACACATAACACTTAAACAATATACACATTAATGATGGAAAACATAATTGTTATGCACAATTGGCGGCCTTATTGCTAAAGCAATTTCTTCCAGGCAACCGCAATTTCTTCCAGGCAACCGCAGTATGTATATATCTATAGTAAGTTGTACCTTAAACGTCCTGCTAGGTTCCGGTACAAGCAAGAGCGTGGTACTACGCAACCGAACGACGTCGGAGTCGCAAGCGCTGGTGTACGCAGAGCAGGAGACGGACGAGCTGATCGCGATGCTGCGCGAGACCGAGAACCTGGACGAGCAGGGCGATATACTGCAGTACCTTGTGGACACGCATGGGCTGGACTTCAATACTGGTGAGTGTAAGGAATTCAAGGGTCTAGTATATTAGTAAGTAGTAATTGCTACTATAATTATAGTATATTCGCATTAAGAAAATAGTGACGTCATCAAGGTCTCCATGATTTAACCAATGAGATTTTATAGGGGTTGTCTGTTATTGGTCAATGTGACTTCTTTTCTCATTTACTCACGTCTCATTGGTCAGTTTGACCTCTGATTATCATGACGTCACTATTTACTTAACGCGAATAGACGTATATTAGTAAGTAGTAATTGCTACTAAGTGTTGTTTTGTTCAACTTGAGTATTCAAAGGTACTAGTATAAAGGTTCGAGTGAACTTGAACAGGACTTGGTGAACAAGAAATGACAAAAATAGACACACGTTAAACAGATTATTGATATGGGGATTAAATACTATGTGATGTGCTCAACGTTCTTGATTTACACTAAACTAAATATTAATCAAATCTAGTTGATGCTTGTCATTAGCTTATTGCTCAAAGAAAGACTTATGGTTTCCGTTTACCAAAGTACTGTCTACTATGAGACTTTGATTTTAGATCCCTAAGTCTATGTAATCCTAACCTCATATTCCAGGCATGCTAGAAAACGGTAAAGTGGTAACCGTGAAAGACCTGCTCAAAGTCTTATACGAAAAAGCCTGCACTCAAAAGCTCTGGGGCTTAGTACGTCACACCGCGGGGATGTTAGGCAAACGTGTAGAAGACTTGGCCAAAGCGGTCACGGACCTCCTTGTAAGGCAGAAACAGATCACAGTGGGCATGCCGCCTAACAACGAGCACACGATCACAGCGCCCCTACCGGAGAATGAGCTGAGACAGCTTATACATGTGGTGAGTTTGTTAGCTAATATACTTGTACTTAATATCTTAAGTTTGGCATATTACTGCTTAGGATTACAATCTGGATTTTTAGAACTAACATGTATTTCTATAGTGTTTATGTTATGATTGGATTCTGTTTGTGTAACAATTTATAAATAAATAGATAGGATATAAAGAATACCTTAAGTTGTTTACATACCAATGGCGTCATGTCGAATGAGGTTTATCATTAAATAATAAGCCACAGACATAAAACGATTCCTTGAGGAGTGTCCGCTGGTTTGTGTCAGTCCCACCCTTAAGTATGTAGCAGAAGAGATTGATCTATTCTCGTATGCTCCGAGTAACCTCAATAAGTTTAGAGTAGGTGTAGGTAAGTGTGTACGTTATAAGTTTAAATAAAATATGATAGGTTATACTTGTTTGTAAATTTGTGTAGTACTACACATGTAGTACAGTTTTTTATAGTTACATAGTATTAGTATGAACAACCAATTGCTTTTTCTATTGCATTAAGATGAATTCTGTTATGATTCAATAAATTTGATGATATAAATAGTCCAAGGCCAAGGATAAATAGTCCAAGGTGATGTGTAAACAGCATTCCGTGTGTTTAAGTAGTGATCTTAAGTTTAGTATTAGTTAAGTCTATGATTTCTGGTATTTGTTACATGCAGTCATTCAAGCGTTGTAAAGAAAATGATAACAGGGTAAGTCGTTGATGTTCATAAACAAAT
Source organism: Leucoptera coffeella (assembly GCA_030578115.1). Classification (NCBI taxonomy): domain Eukaryota; kingdom Metazoa; phylum Arthropoda; class Insecta; order Lepidoptera; family Lyonetiidae; genus Leucoptera; species Leucoptera coffeella. Next base: position 56,224 of record JAMBLF010001078.1, read on the forward strand.
TTGAAAGGAAAGCAAGAACCACGTTTGGGCATAGAGACAGCTCACAGCTAAAAAGAAACAAATACACTTATAATTAGATAAATTTAATTCAGAGACACGCCATTTCCATGGTGCCAAAAAGGAAAGTAGTATCTGTGCATGTTATTGTATATAATCCACAGCACCGGTAATATGTTGGTTCCCGTCACACACTCAAAACAAGAAAACTTCGTCGGAGCCACGTAAATGATAAACTTCCATATAATATATACTTACAAGTATACGTTCATTCATACTATACATTGTATGTTTATTAATTTAACGTTTCATAGTCACTGTGATTTTCTTAACCTCAATAAAATAGTTAGCAATGGTTAAACAATGTGTTCATGTTAGTAATGCGATCAAAGTACGTAATCTTAAATTTTGAACTGTTTTTGTTTTCAGTGCACCTTAAAGAGTAGGTACATATACTAAATCGACTCCAGATGTCATCATTTTAAATAAAATGAGCAATCCTGGTGAACAGCGACCTTTTTTTACAAAGCTTTCGCCATACGATCATTGTCTAATCTACAGGAGATTACAATGATGTTAATGTCTATATTATTTAATCGTTTTAACTATTAACAAAAATACACATCACGCCTGATTCCCTGTAGAAGGGTAGGCGGAAATCACGGATCCCCATTTGTCCGATCCTGACAGACTACTTTCGCTTCATTGACACTGATACACACTCGGCAGTTATAGATACTTCTAACGTCAGCCTTTTTCAATATGGCGTCTATCTGTTTGTCATAATATGTGACGACTTCCGTGGCGCGATCGGTTACCCGCCTGAACGCTAATCGTGAGGTCCCAGGTTCGATTCCCGGTGGTGGCAGAGTTAAGAACTACGCTTTTCTTCTGCTTTCCAGTCTGGTCGTCGATTATATATATATATGCTATTTATGAATTTATCTTAAAAATACGTTGAATATTACCCTTAACAAAAGTCTTAAAGTACTTAGCAAATGTTCAATTGGTGTAATAATCTCCAAATATATGTCTTATTGGGCAGGCGATCATATTTTAATCTCTTTTCTACTATCAGGCGTATGGAGACGATGAGAGCACGGCCATGTTGACGCAAGAGCTGCTGGTATACCTCGCCATGTTCATCCGCACTGAGCCACAACTGTTCCTGGAGATGCTGCGCTTGAGGGTCGGACTTATCATACAGGTTTGTACCGTTTAAAGTGAAAGTGGTATGTCAGGATCGGCAATAATCAGGATACGTGTAGCCTAGATTTTTATGGAGTGACGCGCGTGATGTTATGTGCTAGTAAGGCGCAGAAAGTTTGGGAAGTTGGAAGCTATACTATAGTTCAGCTGTTGATTTTGATGCAGAATCGCCGTAAGGAAATTTCATTACCATGGTAAATATTCTGATCTGTACTGGTCCTATTATTTTTGATCTATCATTCTAGTGTTGCAAAATATCCCAAATAAATTTTATTTCTATTAACAGTGACAAATTTTTTGACTTGAGAAGAGAAGATACACATCTGAACTTTTATTTTATTTATTCAGGTAATGGCAACGGAACTTTCTAGAACATTATCCTGCGATGGCGAAGAGGCGTCGGAACATCTGCTGAATCTCTCTCCGTTTGAAATGAAGAATTTACTCTATCACATACTGAGTGGAAAAGAATTTGCTATTAATAGCGGTGAGTAGACATCTTCATAGATCTGTATCATGTGTTTATTACAAATATGACTCATTTTTCTCTGATGTATATTTGTATATGCTATCAGAGGTTTCGAAAGTTAATTTTACGGTTAACAACACAGACGTGCTATTCTGATTTCATAATGGTCCGAGGTATTAGGTAAACGTACTTAGCTAATTCAAATCACCAGATGACTTTTGGAAACTTATTGAAAATGCACTAGTAGTTTTGATCAATTGTTGTTGATTTGATCTCAGAGTTAACCCTATCATAAACTAAGAGTTTCATACTACAAGCTATTAGATACCATTCCTAATTTGTCGCTTATTATTTTCAGCAAACTCTCTACTTCACGTAAGAGAGAAATTTGGTTTAAAAGGCGAGTCGCACGTACAATGTTTTCTTTCGATTTCAATTGTTTGTTTGTCCCTGTCTGTTTTTTGCACTATTTTATTGTTATTTTCCGCCATTTTGTGTCGTCACTTATTGCGATTATATTTTAATTAGCATCTTCCAAAGTTAAGTTTAAGTAAGTCCAATAGGATGTTTTGTGTGTTAATAAATCAATGAGACTGCTAAAGAATACTCCTTTATGTATAAATGACTATGCAAGTTAGACTAGACCATTTCTTTCATGTTTGCAAGATGTGTTTAATGAATTAGTACTACTTTTCCCTTCAGCGCCCATAATTACATCTTGTGTTCTCCTAAGTTATTGTGAACTGTCAAAATAACCGATTCTACCATCCTGTTGTCTTATTGCTTGTAAACGTAAATGAAGTTGGATTACCAGTACATCGCCCAAACATGTGAAGATGGCCTTGCACAGAGTGTGTTAGTACTAGTACCTTAATAACATAAAAATGGAATGTATCAATTCATTATGTGTTTCAGTGGGACGTGGAAACTTCTCGATAGTAAGCAACAAGTCGAATCGCTATGGGAAGAAATCGCAAATCATTATTGAGGGTCAATCTCTACATGGAAACATCGAGGAAGGTCAGTATATTTACATAAGGTATATTATAATATGTATATCATATAATAGAAGCCATGCAAATATGCTATGAATCTTTTTGCTACTATATCATCAGCTCGCTTGTAAAATAATCTAACAATATATGAAAAATATTTAAAAATCGTATCATTTACTCAGAAGATTGTAAATGCAAAAAACAAACATTTTTCATAACAAATTCTGTTATTAGCATAACTAAATATTAAAAATAAATGTAATACACCTACTGACATTTCATAAAGGAAATCCTACACTGAAGAAATGCCATGAAACATGATTATAAACTATATTAATTAGTGCCACTTTTCCTCACAGCACCCATAATGGAATCGGACAGGCAGGGCCAATGGCTGCGTCGCAGGCGCCTCGACGGAGCGCTTAACAGAGTGCCCAGAGACTTCTATCCAAAAGTCTGGGGGGTTTTGGAAAAGGTAAACGAATTCAATAATTATGTATTTAGTTACGAATAAGTGGGTAAAAATCGAACAATTAGATAGACTCTATAGATGATAGACAAACTGATGTCTATATTATGTAATGCCTTTATATACTCCATAATTAACCCTTAGACTGCCAAATTTTTCCTGTAAAAGGCTTTGTGGAAATCGTGTGCGAAAATGATACACTGGCGCTTAACGTGTTAAGCGAATCTTAATTATTATGTACAGTCCACGATGATTTATTGACCCTTTTCACCCCGAATAAAAGGCCATAATGTATGTACAGATGAGATTATGGTGACTCTAAAAGAATTAACCTACATGATACGTAATTGTATACTACGAGTATATCACTCCTTATTACCATCCAGAAATATTTAACACATTTACAAATAAACCATTCCATTAATTTCCAGTGCCAAGGCCTAATAATCCAAGGCAAACATCTCTTGCCGAACCTAACCCAAGAAATGACTTCTGGGGAGCTTAAGTTCGCCCTAGCGGTTGAGACTGTACTGAATTCGATTCCGCAACCCGAGTACCGTCAACTCGTGGTGGAAGCTCTGATGGTGTTGACCCTGGTCGTGGAGAATGATGCGGTCAACCACCTGGGTGAAGCTATCACGGTGGAGCATTTGGTCCACAAGGCCAACCAGATATTCTTGGATGATCAGGTACGTTGGGATAGTGTTGTAGTTATGTAGTTATTTATACTTAAACTAGCGACCCGCTCCGACTTCGCACGGGAGTGAAATAAATAGCCTACTCCACTATTTAATGGATGTTATTATGCATATAAACCTTCCTCTTGAATCATTCTATCTATTAAAAAAACTGCATCAAATCCCGTTGCGTATTTTCAAAGATTTAAGCATACAAAGGGACAAAGAAAGCGATATTGTTTTATACTGTGTAGTGATATTATTTTTAGATGTACTAAATTTTTGCCGTTCAGTAAGTAGTAAGGTAGGTAACATATTGAGTAATCCTATTTATCAGAGGTTTCCTGACAGTTCAGTGATCAGGCAGTGATTCTACATGGAGATATAGCCGACTACGTGTCATGTAATATGACATCTAGGAAAAAGTGGGTTTCTAAAGTAACGATGGTCGGTCGGCCCAGGGATACATATATGAATGAAGCTGTATATATACATGAGTATATTTGCGAAGAATTGAGTTACGCGTGTTTATAACTTCATACTTATATAACCACTTCCGTAAATAAATGTTTTTTTTTTATTCTTTATTATCATCAATATGATTATGTCGGCGATGAAAGTTAGGGTGCGATTTTTTCTTATATCCCCCCAATTTTACCATTTTATTTATCAACAGATGCGTTGCAACGGAGACGCTACTCTCTGTTGCGCGAAACCGCCCGAAGAGCGAGTGCAGTCCGGCCAGTTGCTGTGTGGGGGCGCTGCAGGCGTCTGCCAACATTTGTACGACAGCGCCCCTAGCGGCAGCTACGGGACACTAACGTACCTGGCGCGCGCCGTCGCTTGCCACCTGGGCAGTATGTGGCCTCAAAAGGACGACATCGATTGCACTATCACTTAGGAAATGTATTCAGTAGTAGATCTTAGAGGCTCAGTATATATACCTAGGAAATACTACCACAGTATACTGTAGTTTGTTACTGGGTGCGTCCTAGTTATTGACGAAATTGTTTGCATATTTACACCCCTCTTAGGTTTGATGAGATTTTTATTATAGTATTAGTAGTCGTTTTAAATTGTGATAAAATATTATCGTAATAAAATGTTTGCATCGATGTGTGTCGAAATCACCATGACAGAAAAATTATGTACCTTATATGGTATGATTGGTGTAAAATTGGTTTTGAGGCTGTTAGTAGAATTTTAAAAGTAAAACAAGCAATAATGACTTTTTTATAAAAATAGTTTGTATAATCTTTAGTATTTGATCATTGTATTTTTGAAATAGTTTAATGTTTTGTTATAATCCTCACGTTTTTTTCTAAGTATATCTTTCTCTTTTTTCTATATTGATTCTAATTTTCGCTAATAATCTAACCCAGAATATATGAATTTTAAAATAGTGAAATGTTTTTCCTTATTTTATTTGAAGTGCCATAAAATTGCCAAAGGGAATTGGCTATTCCTACATTTTATTTATTTATCTTTATTGTTTCCTCTTCTACCAAAAAATATTTTTCTCTTCATGACGCATGTTAACTTGAAATATGTATATATACTTTCATATTTAGAGAAAAATATTAAATTTGTATTGACATCTTTTTGAATAAAGAACTCATTATAAAAAGTAGCAACTTATCAGTTCCATATTAAAAGTTCACTTTTTTATTTCAAAGTGTGATTTATTTCTTCATTATAGTAGTTACAATGTTTTTCCTTGATCATAATGATTTATATCCCTATTTTATCTTATTAAGATGTTATTGACATCCGTTAGCCAGATAAGAGCAACTGTTATTGTGTGACGAAATATATATTTTTGGAATCATATTTTACTTGTCTTATTTACAAAGTTGAATCTAGTATTAGTGTTGGGAACAATTTTTTTTCCGAGAACATAATTATATACAGGGAAACACCATTTCTGCCTTTGTTTTTGGAACCTTTTGTTTTCTCCACATTTTTGTTGATTTTGTGTATGAGTGTGTATACGTGTACATACAGAAAGGCTCATGTTATTTCTTATATGTAAGATATAAAATAACTATTGACATTATTATTCCTTTACGGTGGAGATAATGTCAGAGACATAATATTCATCTCCTTAGTACCCTTAGCTGTCCAGCCATAAATAAGACTTATTTTCCTTTATCCAGTTAATTAATTAAAAGAAAACAAATGTAAACAACATAACTATCTATTATAACTGACTCAACATTACATTAATTGGTTTCTAAATTCACCTAGGCTTCATCTTTCTTGCCAAAAGGATTCATCTTTGACAACCAGGATGTTGTATTGCTGAAAATAAACAAAACTAATATCAACAAGTGCATTAATTTATGTCTACATTCATATCTTTTACTCTCTTTTGTAGTTAAGGGTACCTATCTCATACAAGACAAAGAAAATAGATTCTCAACTTTAGTACAAAAAATAATTTACCTTTAATGTATGGCACCCTAACTGGAAACCTTACAATGACATACCAAATACACACCTACAACTCTACTCTCTACAACACATACATACATATATTCACGCCTCTACGTCCCTAAGGGGAAAGGCAATGATCATTGATCACCACCTGGAAATATCCTGGCAATTTTCCCTTCCTATACACATACCCATTAACCTCATACATGCTCTACTATTCTTCATACTGCAAACACCCGCCTTGAGAAACATATATTTAATAACAAAATGTTATAGCTGAAATATATTTAAGTTTCTGTAACTAATTTTACAACTAATAAGACAATAGTTAATAATGAGGTAGTCAGGGGCCTTAGTTCACTAATGCTTTTTTCAAAATAACAGTTTAATATCAGAACAGTAATAGTTTGGAGTTGGTAGTGGAATAGCCAAAGTGAACAGTTTTTGGCAATTTTTAATTTGACATTTTTGCCAACTTCAATGGTGAAATTTTACAATTTTGGTCATCCACTACCAACTTCACATTGATACTGATCTGACATTGAACCGTGTCCATCCACAGTTGTGGAGTTAGTGATGTGACACCAGTGAGGTATGTAATTTCTATTACACTTACGTTATATCATCCTCTTTCTCTTTCTTCACTTCTAAACCAGCTGCTTTAAGTTTCTCCACTAGGTTTCGTCTGTAAGTGTGTTTCAAAGGGACCGGCCTGTTGGCTGCCTCTTTTAGCTTCGCTATCTTTGATAATGCTTCAAACCATGTCAAGCCATACCACTCAATCTCTTCTGGAGTATACTGCAGAAGTAAATTGAATTTACTAATAATGTTTAGGTGTCACTTAATTATAGTACTTATCTACATATAAGCAAGAACATTGTTATTATTGTTATTTTTAGGAGCAATGAGTAAGTAAATGACATATTTGAAAACTCCATATACAAAAATGATTAGCAAATGCTTTATGGACATAAATACATACCATTCCTGTCTCCCTGCAGTGGGGGTATGCAGAGATCATGGATTATTTGTTTGATGGAGTGTTTATCAAAAGTATTTGAGTATAGTATTTATTATATTATATGTGTTGTTAATGATTGCTGAGCATGGCACAAAACAAATGAATCTTAATTGATAGCTTGAATATACAAAGTTATTGAAAAACAATAAATATACAAAATGTAGGGCAAGGAAAAATGAGATAAATACAATTGGCTCGAGCAGCAATTTTATGCACATTATATTAATACAAATGAGGAGTGGTTTAAATCAATCTTGGTATTGGATAAAATGGTATTTAATCTAACATTCTGTAAATGCTGACTGTTTCATGGGTATGATTTATATGATTGTTAGGTAATTAACACTTTGTAATTAATAAAGAAGTGAGGTTGAAATGGCACTATTCTAACTAGTATTATTAGTTAAATATACTTACAGATGACAGGTACGTTTTGTACTCTTCATAGATTTGCTTCTGCTTTTCTGGAGCATGGGCGTACCTTGGGCACCCATTCATCAATTCAGTAAGGATCTGTCTTTTCAGTTTAAGCGCTAACACAGATACTAGGTCACAAGCGGGTGTCTTAAGGAGATAATGGTCAAAGCCATAGTGATCGTGGATCAATTTTATAGTCCTATCAGTAACAGTGACAGACAAGTGCGTGTTAAGGACAACTGACTTAACCACAGTCCTCTTTAACACTGGCACCCAGTAATGAGGAACTCTGCGCTTATTTGGATCACGTTTTTGGAAACCTGCAATAGAATTATGCTCATTAGATTCAAATTTCTATATCCATGATAAATAGAAAAATAAAGTATGTCCCAAGAATATAAACTTCAGTCATTATTACATTAAATTTCAAAGTAGGTGCTCAAAAACTACTACAAAATAGAGGAATAAGCAAAGAACGTCACAAGATAAAATAGGACGCAATAAACATGATGTTACAGTCAAACATATTATGTAAACACAATAAGTCACCTTTGATTACAGCTTCACCTCCCCAAATACCCTCATGCATCTCCCTAGGATACTTGAGTGGAATAGGCACATTTTGGATAGGCAGTGTCTCGCCAGTCAATTCATCTCGTTTCCATTTGCTATCTTGTGGAATATAGTGCACTGCAGCTGGTCTCAATACTTTCCATTCACGCCAAAACTTTTTGTAGGCGGCAGGTAATTCAGTAGCTATTCCTTTATCAAATCTAGTCTTCTTTGTATACGCTTTCGAAAGCTGACGAGCTGTAGCCTGAGGAGAAAAAGAGAAGATAATGTAACGTGGTGGCAATATTTCATAAGTTGCTTAGGTTATTTAACTTACTTGTAGACGAGAAGCCATTGATTAAATTAAATTGCACACATAAACACTTAAGTTTTATTTTCTGGGTGGTCAAATACCAAAAATTTCAAAATAAACTAATAAATTGCAGATAATCATCAGCTATTTTTCTCTTGTAATATCTAGTTTTTTTTTAATGTAAGGCAAGATTTGTCAGATTTGACTGATAGACATAAGTCAAATTTATTTATACAAATTCATTTAAAACTTTTCACAAGCAAATTACATACATTATATTATATACGAAATAATATACATCGACATTATGATAAAATAAAAATTAAGATACAAAAACAATAATTAAACAATATATATAAACTTTTTTGCCGGATCACCAACAAGACGCTCCGAGTGTTGCAACTTGCAATGCTGAATGGCTTCGTTTATAACCTTACTGAAATAGGTTATAGCCTACTCTGCAATTTGTATGACAGTGATTAATAATTTACTTTTTGATATTGTTTGCAAATTGCAAAGGAACTTGAATACAATACAATTTTGAGCTTATAGACACTTACGTTTTATAATGTTATATAGGTTTATTAGACTTACTGTGTCGTCTACTAAGAGAATTTGACTTTAATTATCATAACATTAAGAGTTCATTTTGAAAATTAATAAATTAGTGCATGTCATTAGTAAAAAAAGTGGAATAACTCGTGAATAATCATTGTTATGACATTGACATTACTGATCTTTCAGATTCAGTTCAAACATCTGACGTGGATTGGAATCAAATGGAATTGGATGTCATGATTATGTTTTGTGGTGGTGGCAATATTTTCTTTCCCTTCTTGTTTACTTAGTTTTATTGTTTAATCCTGGTTTCTATTTAAAGTATTGAGAAACATAAAATAAGCTATATTAAGAGGTAGTGCAGGATTCAATAACGTGTCTTTAAATGTTGTGGAGGTGTAAGAAAGTATGTCCCAAATTCCAGACAACATTAATAATCCCCCTGGGAGGGGGAAAACTGAGGATACCCAAAGAAATATAGCCGGTGCTGGTGATATCACTGGTGGAAATACCCAATCAGTGAGTACTCTTTGTGTCTTTTCCATATTTTGTGAGGTTATGTCGAGAAATAATTAGCTCTAAAAACTTAAGTAAGTTTCAGAACCGATTGAGCAATTTTACATCAAACTGTTGAATAATCCCTAATCATATGTTGACGGTCATTGCAAATTCTTATTAGAAAACTGTAATATTACAGTAATCTATTTTACTAACAATTACTCCGATATGGATTTAAATTATCATGTGTTATCTATTGTAAAAGACTTTGTTTTATGTGCCTATAAATAGCTATGGTGTCTATGATAGTTATATTATGCACATAATTATATTCTGTTAAGGTAAACTTGGTTCTTATTCAACAATGAGTTAGTTTCTTCATATAATATTATAATTACTACTGAAACATGATTTCTAAGTTTATAATTATTAGTGAGCAGCATTTCATTATTTACAGAAAACATTAATTACAATCTTGCATATTAATTATAAATCTTTACTGTTCATTCCTTGAAGTTATTTATAGTAGTTAGGATAAAATAACTGATTTCTATACCTGTTTCTTGTTTATAATGTCATAAGCTCATTATTGTTGAAAATAATGAATACGCTATTGTTAAACTACTGCCTTTTATATTTCAGTCTCAATCATATGTGTCTACCGCCTCAGAGAGACAAAATAAATATGAGCGAGCTCAGAAATGTCTGGAAAATGCAGCCATGGTGTCAAAGCGGATCAAAGAACACAGAAAGGCCACTGCAGAGTTACTGGGAAGGCCCTTTGGTAAGTAATATTGTATAATATTTTAGAAAGAATGTCTAATTAACTATATACATATGCAACAACAACTATAAACCTTTATGGAATGATCAAAGGTTGAGTGTCCAACATCATTTGAGAATTATTAAATCATGTCGTTGTTGTACCTGGAAAAACCGATAAACATTATTTTAAGAAAAATGATATTTTTCACTATGAAAGCATACTCACTACACCCGTCATGCCTGTGAAACCCGTTTTGTGATATCACAAAAGAATACAAAAATAGCTTCTTCTGCTATGTAACTACGCAAACATAAATCCGCCTCTAAATTGGTAACAAACAGTTTTTTGATTTTTATCAAAACTTACAAAGTTGCCTTTATTGGTTCGTCCAGGTGCAACGACAATGTGTACATGTTGTTGCTCAATGTACATAAATCTGTATTTCTTTTCAATAATATCTTAATTTTTTATGTTATTATAAATACATTTTCGTAATAGTTAAAAATAAATTTATGACGGACATCAAATTATACGGTGAGAGAAACAGCGTGAGGAAACCTACCTGTAGTAATAGTTAGTGCTAGTATATGGCGACATGACTTACCACCTGTCACATTGAGTACTAACTATCTGGTCAACACGTGGGTTCGAGGTGTCCATAGAATTTCTACCTTCGCAATTGTGGAGATGGAAACCTGAACCTCTGACTACCCCGCAAGGGTTAATGGTCGTGAATGCGTTTGTCTTTTTTGTTTGTCTTTCATTATAAATTTCTAGATGACGAGGCAGATGCGGCTTCAGACATTGCATCCACCATGAGCGAACGCACAGGGTTTTCTTCCGCCACAGATACTTCAGCAGCTTTATCGGTACAAGACGCTTTAAACAGTAAGTGTTTAAATATTTTCAACAACTGAAATGATATATTTAGTTCTTAATTGTTAAAAACTCATTATTAGTTATACCAATTGTATCTTTGTATTGTATGTATGTAATTTTGTATCTTGAACAAATTTTTAGAGGTTACCATTAGAATATTTAAGGAATTATTACATTAATAATAGCATATACATAAATATTAACATTTTAAATAGAGTCAAAAGAGAGAATGGTCATATTTTATGAATTATTTACTATACATTTATCCACTAAGCATCTCTATGTACTTGTATGGTACATAGTTTATGTCTTTGATAAATATTGGTGTATAACCAATTTTTCAGTTCCCGGAATCAGTGAAAGTCTGGCCAATACATTGAAACAGAAAGAGAGTTTGATGGAAAGGATAAAGCAGTACAAGGAAATCAGCAAAAGGCCTATGAACACTTCACCGGCTGTGAGACGAGACTCTATATCTGAAGCACGATCGCCAATATCATCTAGAGTAAGTTATTGACATACATAAAAACCTGTTGGTGTGCACAGAATATCTATGTCATATTATGTCCATGAACACATTAAGCATAATATGGTATGAATGTGATAGTAGCTAATGTTGTAAATTATGTCCTGGGTTACTTAGCATTAGTATAAGAGTCATAATGTCATTAATTTTGCATTGGTAATAGATTGCTAAAAGACTCCTATGACATGCCAGGAACAATGGCAGTGCTTTTGCACCCCTTTCACTTAAATTGTTTATTTCAAAGTTGATAAGATGGTTGTTGGTTCTGTATATATTTAAAATATAAGCATACTTTTTATACTGTCCTAACTACTAAGATGTTGCAAATCTAAAAAGAAATATGATATAATAATAAGTACTTCTTTCAACTTTGTTCCCAGGGTGATCCATCAAACACATCAATACAGTTAGCTTTAAAGGAAAAAGAGAATGCTTTAACTATTATGCAAGTTAAAATGAAGGCCATGGAAACGACAATAATGGATTTACAAGAGAAAATAAGTGAAAAAGATCAGATAATTGAAGCCAAAACCAAAGCAACCGCTCTCATGTCTGAAGGTCTCAGTAAAAAAGGTATGGTTTTTATAATATTTTTACAGAAAATTTATTTAAGTTTATCGTTTTTCATACAAGTAACTACTTTTCTTCAGTTCGAGTTTATACTGACATACATGTACATTCAGGCCCTTTCATCCCTTTTAGGGTAGTTAGCTTGGAGTAATTATGAAAACAACTATTATTTACATATAATAAATAATTACAATCATAACTCTAACGAACGAATGAATATGTTTTTCATAATCTTTTATGATTATACAGATTTTCTATTTTTCTGTATTAACTTTTTAAATCTATTGGCTTTACAGAGAAAGAGTCTCTCGCTTTACTCGAAGACACTCGAGAACAAATGTCCAAAATGCAAGAGAATTTTATTGCTATGGAATCGCAGTGGAAGGCAGAAAAGGAGCAGCTTTTGCGAGATATTAGTATAAAGGATGAAAAGATACAAAGTTTAGAAGAAGCAAACACCATATTAGAAAATTCAAGGTTCGAAATCAGTGTAGCCCATTCGAAATTAGCAGAAGAATTAGAAAATAAAGTCAAAGAGATAACCGAACTAGAAACTAAACTAAAAGAATTGTCATCTTCACCATCTCAAGCTGTAATAGAACCGGAAGTAGAGAAAGGTACCATGGAAATAAGCAATATGGATGAATTGACCAAAAAGATTGAACTGCTCGAAAACTTAAATATTCAACTAAGACAAACAAATAAGGAACTTGAAAGTAAATTATCAAGTGAAGGGGACAGATCACCTGCCTCCGAATCGCCTAGTAAAAAACAAAGTCCGCTGCCAACTAGAAAAGGAGGTCGGACTCCAACGAAAGCCAAGTCTCCATGGAGTAAGATATCCTCCGAATCCTTGCCTCAGGAAACAGATAAAAAACAACAGAAAAAAGAAAGTAGTAAAAACGAAGCCGTGATTCAATCGCTTGGCAAGGAAATCTTAGCGAAGGAATACATTATTGCACAAAGAGGAACCTTAGTAACAGAATTACAGAATGAATTATCTAAAAAAGAACAGCTAGTCAAAACGCTAGAGCAGGATATAGAAAAACTAAAACGATCCGTTACTGTTGTTGAGACAGGTGATAAAGGTACGGCAACAGAAAAAGGTGCAGATAATACGCATAGTGAAAAGGTCGAAGACAATGAACTATTAAATGAACTTAGAGAAAGCTTGAAAAAGGCTCAGGAACAAATAGCTGCATTGAACGAAGAACTAGACGCGGCTAACAAGAACATGATTAAAGTGAAGTCCAATCATAAAATGCAACTGAAGCAAATGCAAAAGACCATTGACAGTTTCAGCAAGGTTTCTGACAGTAATGCGGAGATGGTGAAACTGAATGATGAGGTGCAGAGATTGCAGCTGAAGGTCGCTGAGCTGGAGGAGGAAAAAGGAAACTTGCAACTCCATCTAGTGGACTATGATGATGGGAAACGTAAGTATGCTTGCACCTCATTTCACTGCATCAAGTGCCTACTCCTTATATGTACGAGTATTGTTGTTTTATCAAAGTGTGTATAAATAATGTTATGTCAAAATGTATATGTGTAGCAGTGAATAAATGTTTTTCTTTCTTTATTTCTTTCATAATTATCATGAATGTTATCGGTTTTAGGATAATCCAAACTATAGTGACAGCTATAAATTTTATGTTGCAATCTGGCCCTTGCCTTATAAATTCCCTTTGCCTCTAGTCACTTCACTACATAGTAAAACAAAGTCGCTTTCTCTGTCCCTATGTCCCTTTGTATGCTTAAATATTTGAAACTACGCAACGGATTTTGATGCGGTTTTTTTTAATAGATAGAGTGAGAAGGTTTATCTGAATAATAACATCCATTAAATAGTTGAGTAGGCTATATATTTTATACGCGTGCGAAGCCGGAGCAAGTCGCTAGTACTCTATATGACGTATATACTCATTTGGGGAAATTTATTACAGAGACTGAAACTGCTAATAACAAGAAGATGACCGAATTAGAGAAGCTGGCTGAGACACGCCTGGAAGCCATAGGCATTTTGGAGTCACAGAAATTTGATCTAGTACAAGGTAATTGTCATTTATTTCTAATACATTTTGACTAGTTTAAGATCATCTCATGGTTTTCTACAACTTTGTAAAATGTGCCATAAGTATCTAGTTAACTAACTTGTTAGATATGTTTTAATTGTGCTTCTGCATCAGTAAATTTCACAACTATACTTTGTGTTTGGTGGAGTTGTGAAATCGTTTTATAAAATCTTCTAATTCATTATTTTTACAGAACTACACGAGTTGCAACAGAAAAATGCAGAGATGGAAGATAAGTTAGCTGATTTAATGCATTTACAAAGTGAGAATGTTTCCACTGAAATAACTTCATTGCAACTTGAAGAGCAGCTAGAGAGTGTAATAAGTTCTAAAAAGGAATTAGAATCGATGATAGCTAATCTCGAGTTGGAGAAAGAAAAACTTAATGATACGATTAAACAGCTCAATGAAGAAAAAGAGAGTCTTGAAAGCAAATTAGATCATTATATTCAAGAAAATATGGAGCTTACTGATAAATTTGAAAAGATGAGCACCGAAAAAGTCAGTTCTGCAGAGTCAATTGAAATCGTCGAGTCTTTGACGACTCAAGAGAAGCTAGAACTTGAGGAGTACAACAAAGAAATGAGCCACAAGGCTTCAGAACATGGCACCGAGTATTCTGAGAGCCATGACGTGCGAGATGAAATCGGTAAACTGGTACAGGAAAGTACAGAACTCAACAATAAACTAGAATTGATTACACAAGAGAAAGAGGAAATGGCGTCAAAAATAGCAAAACTCACTGCCCAAAACTCCTCGTTAGATGATACAGTAACTCATCTCCGCGAACAGATTAATGAACTGCAATCGCAGGTGAACGTTCTTGGTGCAGAAAAAGAAGAGTGTTATAAAGTTATCGATGACATGAATCAGCAGATTGAGGAACTTAAACAGGCTGAAAAAGCCGACCCTATGAAAGATAGCATGGAGATAACGAAACCGTTACTTGTCGATGAGTGCACAGAAAGTCAATCAGATTTACAACAAGAAGACAAAAACTTACCTGACAAAGGAAACAAAGGAGCTAAATCTGCAAAGCAGCTTACTAAAGAGATACTCAAACTAAAGAATATTATCAAAGAAAGAGAAGCTGAAATAGGTGATTGCCACATGAAAATTTTGTCTTTGGAAGAACAACAACAAGCTCAATCCGAGTCTATTAGCAATTTGACGTCCTATGAAACCAAGCTGAAAGCAGCGATGGAAGAAAACAAAAAGTTACAAGAAGAACTTAATAGTTTAAAGAAGGGAAGCCATGAAAATCAAACATTACAGCTTAATGAATTGAATGCACATCTCAAAGATGAAATGCAGAAGTTGCAACATGAATTCACTCAGGCAGTTAGTATCCGTGATTCTAAAATTCAAGAACTTGAAATTTTGGTTTTGGACTTCGAGAAGCAAGTGAATGAATTGAATATCACCTTGCAAGCTAGAGATTTGGAAATAAAGGATTCTCACGCTCAAATCGAAAAATTGAACGAAGTTTCTCATAAACTAAAGTCTACTATAGAATTACTGGAAGAAGAAAAATCTAAGGATCAAAATGTTGAATTAATTAAAACTCTAAACAAGCAAATAACTGCATATCAGAAGAAAGTCACTGAATTCGAAGAAAGAGTCAAATTCTTGGAAGATGAGAAAGGGCAGTTGCTTTCTGTCAAACGACATCTAGAAACTGTTGTGCAGTCATTAGAAAATGAACTTAAAACATCTAAAGAAAGTCTATCAGAAAATATGAATCTTGTTAAAAAGTTACAGACCCAGCTCGATACTCAGTTTAAAGAGTTAGCTGCAGTAAAGGATGAATCCAAAGAACGAGATGAGGAGATTCATGCTATTAAGCTGCAGTTGCGAAAGGAATCTATAGAAAACGAAAAGTTAAGAGTCGCCTTGGAAGAGAAAGAAAAATGTACTGATAGCTTTAACACAGATTTAG
Organism: Leucoptera coffeella; assembly: GCA_030578115.1. Classification (NCBI taxonomy): domain Eukaryota; kingdom Metazoa; phylum Arthropoda; class Insecta; order Lepidoptera; family Lyonetiidae; genus Leucoptera; species Leucoptera coffeella. The sequence goes on from JAMBLF010001078.1 coordinate 72,587, forward strand.
AAGAACTTAAGAATACTATAAATCTGTTAACATCAGAAAGGGATGACATTAAAAACCAGTTTACTGCGCTTGAAAATAAACAGAAGGAAACTATGGAGAAACTTAAAAAGTACGCAGCGACTCTAAAGAAGAAAACAGTATTATGTAACGAATATGAACATCAATTAAATGAAACACAGAAGCAACTTGAAGGTAAGGCTAATGAACTTGAACAGCTCTCGGTAGAGTTGGAAGATGCCAAGCGACAGTTACTTGAACTTCGTCAATCGCAGAATGGTAGCCAAGCCCTTATAGATCAGATTCAATTCCTTGAAAACGAAAAGCTACAATTACAAGAATCTTACAATATGATTTGCAGTGAGTTGAAAACTTGTCGAGAAGAAAATAATCATTTAGTTAACCAAATAAATCATTTTAATTCTAAAATATCTGAATATGAAACGAAGTTGACCAACACCGATAGCTTATCAGTAAAAGTAGCAGATTTAGAGAAAGAAATAGCGATAAAGCAACAGAATATCAATTCACTCCAAGAACGACTTGAATATTTAGAACAGAATCAAAATCAACTACAATACGGACAAGATGCCAAATTGCAAGAAAGAGACTTGTACATTGAAAACCTAGAATCGGAAATCACTAATTACAAATCTCGTATTTGTCGTTTAGAAGAAACGGTCTCAACTATGGAAAACCGAAGACATTCGTTAGAAAGAAAAGCTGATCAGTTGGATAGCGAATTGCAGGAAAAACAAAAGGCCTATGATGAGTACACTAGCCAAGAGGACCAATTAGTAAACAGACTAGCGGCGCTGATGGACCATGATAGAGTCATAGAAAAGCAGTTACAGGAAGTAGAAAATGAAAATCGTGATTTACATAACAAAATATATAAATTCAACGAAGAAAACCAATGGTTGCGTTCCAATCTTAATGAGCTACAAAGTTATTGTAACTCTCTAAAAGACACTGCGTCACGTGCTGTCTCTCTAGAATCTGAACTGAGTGTCGCCCAGGCCAAGATCCATGAACTAGAAAACCAAAACAAAAAAGTATCTAATGATTATCAAATATTACTGACAAAAAGCAAGAAAGAAATCGAAGAACTCGAGATTGAATTTAATACGCAAATAGAAAATTCTATAAAAGAAAAGAAAGCTTTGTCTGAAAATTACGAGAAAATGCGCGATCAAGTTGATGACTTAAGTCGAAAACTTAATGAGTACAATACTAGAATGCACAACATGTCTGTAGAGTTGGATGAAATGACAATACGCAACAAAGAATTAACGGATAGGCTTTCTGATACAGCCAAATCTGATGAACGAAAGCAATCATTCCACGACTATACAGATCAATACATCAGTGAAATTAACAGACTTAATTCCATTGTAAACGCTAAAAACGAAGAAATAAGTGATCTTGCAGAGAAAATGAGAACCGCTCAAGGCACATCAGAAAAACAATTCGCTGAGGTTCTCGATAAGCTTCGGCTTGCCGCTGCTGAAATTCAACGGTTGCAACAAGAAAATTTGAACCTAAACGCTCAGGTGGCCTCATTAGAACAAAGAATTGTACAGAAAGAAGATCAATATAACCAACTTATAGAGAAGAAAAAAGTGACAATTGAAATGAACATTCCTAAAACCGAAGGTATGATTATATCTTCTACCATTGAACCCCTTGATGAAAGGTTAGTTGGTGCTTCGTCGATTCAGCCAGACACTATTGATAGTCCGCCAAGAAAAGAAGTGGTGGAACCACTGATAGTGCCTAAAAAGGCATACCAATGCTATAAAGGAGATGAATCGGCAAAGCCTTCCAATGTAGATCCGTTTAGTTCTGAAGAAGGTTGGGGATTAGAACACACAGAAGATGCTTCCGAAACTTTCCCAGGACAGTTTGAATTAAATGAACAGCTGACGAGACTACAAAAAGAAAATGAATCTTTAAAACAAGAAATATCAACGAATAACGCTAAACTCATGAAGGCACTGAAAAAGCTAAAAGAGTTTAAAAATCAAAATGAAGTCCTTACAAAAGAACTGAGTCTATCGAAACAAATGAGCCAATCCTCTTTCTTAGATAGCGCCATCGAGGAAGAATTAAAGGGTCACGTTGAAAACTTAGAAAAGAAGATCGAAGAGCTTAATAGTGAAATTAGTAAAGAAAAGAAGGAAAAAGAAGCGTTGAAAAAGCAGAACGAAGTATTCCAAACTGCAAATGAGCGCTTCGTCGAAATGAAAGAGAAAATGGAAAGTGAGCTAGAGGTTTGGAAGTTCAAGTTTAAGGAAGCTAATGAAAAAGTCTCACAATCAGATTGGGGCGACGATTTTAAACCTAGTACATCGGTGGATAATACTGTGGTTACTTCCTCAAATACTAGCGATAATCAATTAAAATTAAATTTTGAAAAATTAGAAAAAGAAAATGAAGAATTACAATCATCCTTAGATGATGTTATTTCCAAGAATAAAACCTTGGTATCCCAGCAAACAAATCTTGAATCAGAAATTCAATCTCTTCGAAAAACCGTAGAAGAGTTCACTATCAATAGACAAGAATCTAATAAATTGCTATCGGAGTTACAGCAAGCGACACACGAAAAAGAAGAACTCATAACACAGTGTAATTCTTTGAAAGAAGAATTGCAAGGGTTACAGATGAAATTCAAAGAATTATCTCTGAAATCAGAAGAACGTCACAGAGTGTTAGAAGAAGAATGTGAATCCTTACGTAGGAAGTTGACTGAAGCTAATGACCACATCACTACTTTATCAAATGAAGTTCAGGAACGGAAACGCCTAGAACAACAATCTGTTGATACTTCTGTAGGTCGAGCCAGTGACTTATTCTTAAGCGCTGAAAAGCTTAACATGGGTGGACAACAATCAACACAGGCCACTAACTCAGTTAACAATAACACTATATTTATTCTTGAAACCGAAAAACAAGAAGCCTTGGAAAAACTTCGTAATTGCGAAAACCAAATCAGGGATTTGAATGAAAAGATATTAAACTTGAATTCTGAAAATGATCAGTTATTGTCGACTGTCACGGAGTTGCGCTCTTCGATATCTTCAGCAGTTGACCAACGCGGTTATGAAATCGCTGAACTCTGGAAGAGTCATCTTTCACAAAGAGAAGCAGAGTTCCAAAGGGTAGAACAAGAATTGAGAGCGCAGTTAGCTACAGTCGAAAACAAATACGAACAGCTATTGGACAATGTTCAAAGTTCAAGTCATGAAGAAACTAATAAGCTTGTGGTAGCTGAACAGCTCACTACTTTGCAAAACAAAGTGCAGGAAAAAGAGGAACACTTATTAAACTTACAAAACAAATACGGAGAGGCGATCAACGAAATTAGTATGCTGAGATCTGAAATAGAAGATGAGAAAATACTTACCGAAAATAAACTACTTACACAACAAGAAGAGTATGAGGGTCTTTTGAAGGTTCATAAGCAAAAGGAAAGTGATTTACAGGATGAATTAAACCGAAACATCAATGATTTAAGGAGTGAGATAGCCAAGAAAGATTCCGACATCGCACAGTTGAAGACGGCCGTGGACGAGTCTGTGCATTACAACCAAGAAACCGAAAGACAAATAGTCGAGTTAACAAACAAACTACGAATGAAAGATATAGAAATCAGTCAAAAATCTAGTGAATACAACATTGCTTTATCTCAAAGAAATGAAGAATTCGAGAATATACGAAAACAGTTAATAGAATACGAAAAGCGACTGGAAGATTTGAATCACGAAAAAGAATCTGAGCTAGCTGAGCTTCGGTTGAAACTTCATGACACCACAGATTTGTTTGAAAGAGCTAAGAAAGAGCTTTTGAAGGAAACGACTCAGCTTGAGGAAGATCTTAATGCTAAAATCATAGAAAATAGCAACCTAAGTCGACAGATATCCGAACTAAATAATAAAATAGAAGAAGATGCCATTAAAATGTCAGAGATGCAGAAAGCTCTTGAAAGCCAAGAACTAGAAATAGTCACACTCAAAGACGAAATAGACAACATGCAGAATCTTCTAACTGCGTCTGTTTCCAAAGTAAAACACGTTCGGTTCTCCGATGACACGAAGGCACCGGATGAAGAATCGGGCGATTTGAGCAACGAATTACTAGACGCAGTGCCTAGGGCAGAGTTGGATCTAGCTCTGTACATGTTGCATCAAAGGGACGTGCGTTGCGAGGAACTAACCATGGAGTTAACGCAATTATTGGAAGAACGTGATACTTTACAGTTGCGCTTGTCAGATTGCTTGAGGAGTTTAGAAGGCATGAAAACTGGATCCCAATCAGCTGGAATACAGGTGTCTGCAACCAGTGGACAAGAATTGACCGAATTGCCCAGTTTTAGTGGCGAACAGTCGTTTATTGATACCCCGCAGTCTCCACGCAATGTTAGCATCAGTGATACGGAGAAACTCAAGCTTGAAGCCAAGTAAGTTCATTAAGTCTTTTAAAAAATCATTTTGTAATATTATAGACTGAGTAAATTTCCCTGATTTACATCCAATATCTTAAAATCCGTAAGCCGTAAAGTTTCCTTATCTCAATCAATCTGGAGATTTATATTTTCATTCCATCTTGTATCTACGCACTCTTTACGTGTATAAAAGAGAATCCAATAATACAGATGTCTAATTAAACGAATCATCAACTGTACTTTTTTAAATAAACCTCTAACCCTTGCAGGTTGACTGAGCTGCGTACCTTGAAGCACAACCGCGACGTGCGTCTGCGGCACGACAGCGAGCAGCGGCAGTTGGACATGCGGCTCATGCACCGGGACGTCGCCAACCTGCCCCCCGAGGCCATCCAGCAGCTGCAACAGGCGCAGCATACTCTGTGTGAGTTTTACATACATACATACGCTTCACGACTTGTGTATACACAATCCCTTTTTTTATTATGGCGGGGTAGTCAAGAGGCTTGAATGCCCATCTCCGAAATTTCGAAGGCATGTTAGGTATGGGTTATTCGAAGTCCGCGTATCACTAGATAGACGTGATAGGTAGTGAACCGTATCGCCGTATATAGGCACTGAGTATTACCTACTGAGGGATAGGCAGGTTTCTTCACGATGTTTTCCCTCACCGTTTTATATCCCCTTTAAATACCGTCCCGCCCCGTCGTATTGGTCGGGGTCATAAAAAGAATGCGTATTAGCTGCCGTTTTATCCCGCATGACGTAAGCGACTAAGGGACCAGGGGTGAATGGAATTTATTGGGCGATGGGCTTGTAATCTGAAACCGATATAACATATGTCATTATAAAACCAAGATTTAAGCTAAAAAGTGATCTAGTAGATATTATATCTCCAAGGTTCCGTCGTCCTGGAAAGCGATTAATGGACGTGGATGTATATACATTTATTGACATAGCCTTGCTGATGCATGTTCTTCTGTTATTTACGGTATGGAAGTTGTGAAACTTGTCTTTCGAGTCACTTATATGCATATGAGTATTCGCAAAAGTTATGAAATGTAGTACAGAAAATTTCTATTGCACAGAAGCTTCAGTGTTTGTGTCATCTGTCAATGAAAGTCCTTACACCTTACTCGCTCCTTATACGCTTTGTATTGAAATTTCCAGCTCGGGAGTCCCAAAGCACATCAACCGTACTGTTAAACTGGCTTCGAGGAAAGACCACGCCCAAAGCAGTACACGACATGTGAATATTTGTACAAGTCGCCATGACACTTTCAGATGACAGATACTTAATCACCTAAATAAGATTATCAGATAGACTGTGACTAACCTAACCTATCAATGTTTTAAATTCATAGAGAAATAGCAATAAATATGTCTATGATTTTTTCGAAAACATTTCCTTTTTAGTTGCTTAATTGAAATTGAAAATGGTAACTGAACAGAAAAACGTTATTGAGAATTGTGATTTACAAATAAATGAATAAATTGCTTGTATTTTAGACCATCACATTTCTGTTGTTACATATACTACCATACTATCGTGTTAGACATTCTTAAAATTGCACAGAAGAAATTTAATCAGTGCATATAATGTCGAAGGTGCATTGTTGTTTAAATGTATAAAAAAAAAATTAAACATAAAATTATGTGTGAATAAACAATATTGTTGGTATAAAAGTATTGTGATGCGTTGAATTCATTATACTTTTGTAATTTTGTTTTTTTATTGTCTAGTTGTTTCCTTTATTGTATTATTATCTTAGATTGAAATATTAAGTTATAATTTTAATTGGAATACATAGTTATTGTTTCATTACTTGCAAGCCACCACCTATTTTAAACACTGCGAGAATTATTTTCTTTAGAAAATAATTTCTATTCTATGCAGTGGTCTTTATAATCTTGATTCCTTTACACAGGTGCTGTCCAAATTTTTTATAAAAAACAACATACCCTGTCCCGTTACGAAATCGGTATGTCTAGGAACAGCACCGTACACGAACGAACGACTTATTTAATTTAAGAACTACCGAAGTATCGTGTAATGCATTCCTATTGCTTTTAAATTGTCTTCATTTCATATCGAATCAACTTCCATAGAACATTACTTTAAGAAAAGATCCATCATCAAATTATCATTGTGACATGTCAATTTCCTTATGTAATTGCGTCCTAACTTTAATATGTTTTATTTTATTTATTCATACATTAAGGAGTATGGTTTACAAACGTTTATGAATATGAATCCTTCCAAAGTTTAGTGTCCTTTTCCGTTATAAATACTTTTTTTAGTACTTTTTTTAGTACCTTCCCTTTAATTCAAAACGCACTAGTTAATGTATTGTCAACTGCAGAACATAATTAGACTGTTAATAATTTATATTTTTTATTATGTTATTGAATATCATGTGAAGTAAACACTAACAGCAATAGTTATCACATAATCGTCGATTGAATTTAACTAAGAGTTTTCGTAACCGCCCAAAAACTAGAGGTTATACTAAAAACTTTTTCCCTGTGAATGAGTTCTATATTTTATCTTAAATCTTTGTGCATTTATTTCTTCTAACATTATTAATGTTGTCGTCTTAATATTTTCGAAATTGTTATAAATCAGAACTCTTAATTATCGTTTCATCAGATTCATTGCCACACATGTATGGACAATATAAGTATGTAATATTATGATGCTCCATTTCTAGGAAATGTATTTTATGTATATAGAAAATAGGTCAGATTATCTGATCTGTTATGTAAATGTACATTCAGAATAAATGTTATTTAATTGATATTTTGTTTCATTATTATATTATAAGATTATTTGAAAGCTTAATGATTAGTAGATCATAATCTGCCATTCGCAAAGTCTGTAAAAGGCGATAAAGGCATTTTCATTGCGTCGCCGTCCACTTGTATCCATTGTATTGCTGAATCCATTCTCTTTATCTCTTGGACCAATTACGGTTAACCATCTGTAGCTAATCGAGAGATTTTGGGTACGGTTATTGGTTGAATCAAAGTTAAGAACTACGTACGCCTTTCTTCTGCTTTCCAGTCTGGTCGTTGATAATATCATGTGCGATTTTATGAATGTTGACTAGTACTTTTAATTCAAGTCTTAACTGAACTCACCAAGGGGCTAGTTCAATAAGAGTAAGTGTCCCAAATATTGACACGACAGGTACTAGGGGACAAAAGTGAAAATAGAGTTATATATATATTATATATATATATATATAGATCCATTGTGTCGTCGTGATCTTTGGTTTAATACGGTGATGGGATGGTTGCTTTTCCAATTTTAACATTATTCAAAGATATATTAAGTCATCATATAGGTAAAGGAAATATTTATCCATACCACAGTTTATGTAGGTTTGATCTCTGTATTATAATGTAGTATGTGAATAAATGCAGAGGTTACCAGAGTTTGAAAAGTATATCTCCATGCTATCTGTCTACCCCTAGGTAGGGGATTGGGTGTCATGTGTATGTATGAAGGTGTTCAATATTTACTGTACAAGCATAGGACACTTGAGTCACGAGAACTATTTTGTTGTTTTTGGGGATTCATATGTATGTTGTTCTATTGCTAGACAGTTGACGTAGTAGCATTGTGTTTAATTTATTCATTTACTCAGTAACGTCAGTAAATGTTAACGGTATGTAGAACTAAAAGACGTATGTATTTCGTATATTTTTTATTTGGAAACTATTTACATTATAGGTTTTGTCGTAAATGGCGTACGAAGCCGAATAGTCTTATGTCAATCATCACACAAATATAAACCTTAGGCACCATTTGTCATATGTCATCTCAACATCTGTTACATAACCTTACAACTTATTGTATAGCAGACTTACAATTCAGTAACAGGCAAAAGCAACATCTCCTTCGTCACTTAGCTACATCTAATGAACTTAACACTAATCCGAAATGCCATTCGTCAAGCCAGAAGCTCTCTCTGAACGTATTATATATTCTAAAACATAATGCGTATATTTTCCCACAAATTAAACAATATCATACTATAAATGCACCTGATCTGCAAAATGACTAACTGCTAAAGCACATCGGTTCTCTATAAATCTAGCACATCTTAGATGTCAGCGCAAACGCATTTGCGAACGATTAACAATAATATACCCTTACACTTAAACATTAAAATACTTTGATTGTAGTGTACTTTATGGCACAACATGCTTTAAGCATATAACACTAACTATACATGTATTTACAAAAGCTTACAACTATACGTATGTTTACCAAGCAACTCGCTTCTAGATCAAAGCAGATCTCTTTGAAAGGACAGATGTCGGTGCCTGGGTTGATCCTTAACTAATGGAAGACGTGGACCTTCTTGTTATACGAATATCCTAAACAAAGCGACCTCAAAACGCCTTAGGTTCGCGGGTGTTAGTTACTCAACGTACGAAGCAATGCAACGTTGCATTCCCGTTCGGCAACTTTGAGGTCCAGTTCACTTAACGTCACAATAGGGTTAAACTTAAATAAAGTATCACATGTTTGTTCACTAACAGGAAATGATCGTGAACATAATCAGCCTAATCATAACGGTACGGCTCAAGTCGAACGCTGTACACGAAATATCACAATAAACAACATTTCTCATAAAACATATTTTTTGGTTGCGTTAAGTACAGCTTAGCGGTGGAGTTGACCTCGGGTGGTGCGGCATAGGAACGACATGGACTAACCTAGCATACAAAGGAACACTGTCTAATCTACCTAACCTACGCGTTCTATGTATGGGTACTAATTACAATATTATGACTGGGGAGTGACTACGAGACGAAGCTACAGTTTACAACTATCACACCGTGTCTCACCAACTAACTGCTACGACTAATAGATATTACATCACCAAAAAATATCATAAGGAACATCTTAGCCTATGTATATTGTAAATGTTATATGCTACTTGCCTTGAAAACTATGATTTGTCATATAAATGTCTAGCGAACAAATAAGCGGCGACGAGTCATTCGCCGACTGCCACCGCGCATTGGTGCTCAGTTGCATACAATTAGTGACACTAAACTTTATTCAAAAAGCGTAATTTATAGCCTTCCCCGTTACAAATACGGACTCCGAGTACGTCGAGAAAACAATTAGTTACCATGATTGCGTTTAGCTACAATGCGCTCGTTTTCTATACGTACATGGAAATAATTGCTGAACGCTACCTATGCATTATCTCTGACGCGACAGCACCGTGTAATTCGACACTCGATCGCATTCCAACCGTTTAGATGTCACAATCAAGCGGAAAAACTGCGCTCGAGTAAAGCCAGCGCTCGGCAAATACCAGCTTAGTGTTCATCAGTAAAATATACACAAATTACTTTGGTCCCACACGAAGGTATAAGATGTGCCATCTTAACACTATAATCTAGCTATTTCACGAAGTAGATATGTGCCGAGCGCCGCAAAGGGAAGCGTATTTCTTACAATATAAAGAGGTAGATCATAATGGAGAGTCACGAAGAGGCTCCGATTCCGCGGCGGGGGCGAGAAGGTCCTCGCCGAGTCAGTCTTTAGAGCGCGCGCTCCTCGGGGGCGGCGGCTCCGCTCAGAAGTGCACGTCGCGGACGTCGGTGGGCGTGGCGGCGGAGCTGTGCGTCTTCTCAAGGAGCGGCGGCGGAGTGCGCTCGCGAGCCGCTCCGTTTGGGGCGCGCTCCTCGATCATGCCCTGCACCATCGCCTCCACCTGCTCGAGGCACGTGTGCAGGCACTCCTGCTCGGTCCTGGTGAGCTCGTGAAGCCGGTCCAGATGCCCGTCCAGGCCCAGGCCTCGCAGCGCGGCCGCCACGCTGCACGCGGCCAGCGTGCTCGCCGAATACAGGGAGAACTCGTAATCTGTAACAAGAGAAACGTTGATAAGTACGGTGCATTGGGCGCGAGAGGCTCTCCCCGGGGCGGCCTCTCAAAGAGCGAGCGCGCCCTCCGGCCGCATTCCTCGGCCGAAGCGGCCGCCGTTCTCACGGACCCGCTTTGGCGAAACCGCAGCGAGACGTTGCCACTTATTTGCGGCGAGCGCATCGCACCAGATTGGCCGCACGGGCTCCATCCTGCGTTTCAATTTTGGCGTTGCGTAATGGCACCGCAGCCATTACTCGTATGTTTGCGCATCTCAATTTCGAAATGGGCCTGTCTCGTTTTTTTGGTACGTAAGAACGTATTAAACAGAAAAGCTAATTGGTTTTAATTATGACACGCGAAGCGTGTGATGATTTAGATTCAATTCAAGAGGAAGAATCCTATGCGAGTAAATATCTCAAAATAGCTCGTCCTTGAACGAGTTCACATGATTAACGTGTTGGATTTCATCGTTTTGTTATTCCAGTGAGAAATAATGAGGCGCTCAGCGTAGACAAGTACCTACGTAGCAGCCACTCGGCGCGGACAATGCGAGGAGCTATTCAAGGATGCTCCATTCATCATTAAGCGGGCAGAAAGCATTATTCCGTCCGACGACGCAGGCATATCGAACACTCTCAGATCTCATTTTAAAGCATACATTTTCGTTTTTTAATTTGCATGTCGGCATGCGGCAGATAAAGCCGCTCGCCGAGATGGCGACGCAAAAAGAGGAGCCGGCGGCGGCGGCATCCGCTCCGCCATTAGCATATGCTGGGCGGAGGCATCCCGAGAGAGCCTCCAAGGAGCGCCATTGACGTAAGCGTGGTGGCGACCACGTACTCGCGCCTATTCGCGAGGTGAACGCTCGTGCGAGGTCGAGGCGGTATTGTGCCGCGCCGACCGGAACAAACACCCGCACAGAGGCCGCCTATCGCCAACGAGCCGCAGATAAGATACCTGCCGCCAGTGCAGCGGAATTAGCCGATTGACTCGCGCCGCCCTGTGGACTTAGGGCCCCGGCTGATGAGCTTCGCGGCCAAAGGCGATTACGTTAATGGCGGCCGCCTGGCCCTCCTCACGGCGCGCCCGATGCCCAAACGCCACGGCGACGACCCACCCTTCAAAGGGCCCGTCACATCGGACGACTGTGAGATCCGATGTACTTAAATGATGTTCCAATAAAGTTAATCCGATGGAAAATAATTAGTTCATTTTTGGTATTGCGCCGCAACGTGTATAAATAAGAGCACCGAGGAGAGCGCTCAGTCGGCACGGATTAACTCGGCCTGAGCTGATGCTCGAGAGCCGATAACCGGGAGGGCGGCACGGGAAACAAAAATAATGAGACAGTCGCGGCGAGCAACAAAAACCGTTGTGCAAAAACATATGATCCACAGAGCGCTGAGAGCGGCGGAGGGAGGGGGAGGTCCCGAGGCGTGCTGGAATGCGACCCGACGGGCGGCGTGGGAGGCGCCGAGCACCCTTGCCGACGACCGCTGCGCCAAGCGCCCACCGCCGAGCCGCTGTCTACCTCGCCCGGCGAACGACTCCGCGATGCCTATAACCACTACGTCGGTTTTTCTATGTATTCTAAAGAGTTTTGACATCAACTATTTCGTACACATATTAAAATTTGATCATAGATCTGCCAATAAATCGGACACCAACTCTCTGCAGGTACTACATAAGAGGCAACGTAGGATTTCATAAAATTACCATTAAAGCATAGGTGTGCGAATTATTTGTTGCGTGAACAATTAAATGAACAAGCGCGCTCGTTTGGGTGGCGACTGAATGAGTAAAAGGCGCTAGGTACCTCTGGCGGCGAGGGCGATGAACGTCTGCGCGTGCCTGGTGACCATGGCGGTGTTGACCAGCCCCTGGATGGGCAGCCGCGACACCAGCAGCGGCAGGAAGTCGTGCGCCGTCACCCCGGCCACGTCCCACTTCAGCTTCGACAGCACCAGCAGCTCCCAGCTCTGCCAAAGAGGGAAACATTATGAGCTTTCGGTCAATCACAACTATACATATAGTGCAAATATATATTGAGAAAGACCTACGTGCAAGACTTTGTAACATCTTACGGTAGTCATTCTTAAGACTTTTAGAATACGATGACAATTCAAGGAGTAGGTTTTTAGCTGAATATAACTTTTTGTGTAGTCTTGATGTTTTTATGGCAACAGTTAGTTAACGAAGCACAATGTTATGCCATTTACGGATATAAGGAACTTGATGAGTGGAAAATTTGGCTAACTATGTTCGGGCACATCATCAAGAGCTGTGCAATATGCTTCTATTATTATATAGTAAATTTATTGGTAGAGACAAGGAACACATAAGAATAACATATAAAAAACTTGTGATACATATATTGCATGTATGATTGGAACTAGTCTGCAATTTCATGGTAATAATTGTTACCAAAAAACCTGTACGCCGATTCGTTGACCCTTGTAGTCTGAATAGTGTACATTTCGAAGAGTTCCAACGATTGAGATATGCAAACGACGCACAATGTCCGGTGACAGATAATACTCTAATGCCTACTCCGTGTTTACTTAACTCACGGTGTAGTGGTGGGGTTCGTCTGATGCAATGCATCACGTAACTTTGGAGTACATCACGATGGTGTTAGAGTTGGAATTTGAGCGGCGGCGCGGGGCGTTACGACGAAATGGATCTGTGGACGCTCCTTGTGAATGAATGAGTCTTGTCTCGGTTAAAATGAGTGCGTGCGACCGCGGAACGGTCAATGAAGCGTCGGGTTGCACCGATCTATTCCTTAGATGTGCTTCGTGCCATAAATTCTATTCCCTAAACAAACATTGTGATACATGGCACGCACTGGGATAACAGAACTAAAAGAATAAATCTTTCAACCAAAAAGGCAGTAATAATACGAAAGTGTACCATGCGGGCGCGGTAACTTATTATCCAACCGACTTTTAAGGATTCTTTTAAAAACAATGCCCTCATAAAGATAAAATGTTTCAAATAAAACATACACCGAGAGTCGAAAGTGCGGTAGAGAAGTCGTAACATGATATCTGTAAGCATTTCTGCCAATGGTTACTATATACAAAAACAGACGTTTGGTGCGTGGCACCTATAGAAAAGTAATAAAGTGAGCTATTCAAATAACCCGCCGTCGGGTCATGCTTAGTTCCCATGAATTATCAGATTACAACGAACGGTGTGGCCCGCCTTATAAGAGTAAGATTTCACTTGACTCTACGTCACGATTGGCCCAATACTTTGTTACTTAGGGACAAAGCAAGAGGAACGTAGCGACTTGAATGAATATCGCTAAGACAAAGATATGGAGTTGATAAATATCAAACGGAAACCCGAGGAGTAAGCCCAGAATAATAATCCTATTTGCGTTGCGGACTAAACGTGATGTCCATGTAAATGATTACATAAGACGCCATCTACGAATGGAATCTACTCAATGTCAGAATGTCCTTATTATTGAATAAGTAACCCTGAGTATTCTAGGTGCTTTGAATGGACTATAAACGTGAATCAGATTCATTGAACAATTCAACAGTTTTAATAGCTGTGAGTAAACTCGGTACAGATTTGCAAATATGTTCTCGTATAGACAAGTTAATATAACTGCAAGGCTATTCTAGAACCCGCATTTCTTTATTGGCTTGTCAATATTAATACTCTAGTTATTTCGCTCTAGTTTAGAGGAACGATATCTACATGGATTTTGCAGTTAACAAATGAAGTTAAAAGACTCTTGACAAGTATCTTGATACGCAATAACTCGATCCAAAGGCAGGGAAAACTGTCCCGAGGTTTCCTTGGGCACGTAATGTCTTGTAGAGCAAGCGAGGCAGTGAATCCGAGGCGAGGCTGAGGAATGCGACTGGTTCCCAACCCCCCCTCCCCGTGGGAAACCTTACCCCTGACTGCGACCGACCGAGCACATACTTTCGCTCGTCCGATACTCTGATTTGTCCTATTTACTCCTTGCTTGCTACATTTCACTAATATAAAGGATGGTATATTAACTTACATTCATAATACAAAACACCGATGCTAAAATGTTTAACTGTGAGCAAGGAAATATTAATATTGTATAATATATAAATATTAATATTTAACGCTAAAGGGATTAAATAACTAATATGTACATATATATCCCGAGGTTCTATCTACTGTGAAAAGTATCCTGTATACATATGTATTCTATGAAATAAATAATCATAATACATGTCTATGTGTTTTGAATCCATAACATATCAATGCAGTGCTTACGCTGCTTGTGAAGTAGTCTCGTAATTAAGAACTGCCTCCACCGGAAGCAGCGCAAAATCCCGTGTGATCAGCAAATATGAATCGGCTCTGCTAATTTGCCTTTAGCCCGCGTTTCAAACAGAACATAACCTCTCATTTCCTTTACGATTTGTTGGCACAACAATAATGAATACTTGTTCACTGGGAACCTGAGTGCTTAAGGTTGTACTTTTGTTTACACGCGCTACATGTATTGGGAAGAATACCTTACTAATTAACAGACGTAACTAAATATAAATACTTTTATTTAAATATAAATATAATGTTTTCTATAGCGTATTAACAATTGTTGGATTTTTTCGGTCAAATGTTACAGAAGAAAAAATAACATTGAAATCCGATGAAAGTCAAAACGAAACACCGAATGTGCATTATGTAACGTAATGAATAATGTGTACGACACACAATTCAATACGTAGTGTTTTGTCAAGTGTTACTAAAAAATGACGATACTTGATGATAAAATATTCCTTTTAAATTTTTATATAACTACAATATTAAAAATGTCAAATAAACCAAGAACAATATCCATAAACGGAAAAAGTACCATTTTATAGCGCTATAAAATATTTTAAAATAACTTAATTATATGTTGATTGGGTAGGAAATTAAAGCCAGTTGACGGTAAACTGCAGTGTTATTGTCTGTCACACATTTATGTATATTTATCAAAGCTTTTTAACGAGCTCTCGTAAAACTGAAGAGAGCAAGGCGTTCGATTAGCATATCGTGTAAAGCTTTGCAACTCAGGAAGCAATAGACCTTCGACCTCCTTCGCTTATCGGAATCGGCACACAAAGATTATTTGGCTCACAATACAACAATGTAGTTAATAGTTTTGCTCCCAATATCGCGTTTAACATTATTCAAAATTGATACTTTAGGTACCTAATGCACGTCGTCATTTAGCTATTAAAATTGTAAACCGAATGATATTAAGTTTGCCGATAGGGCAATAAATTATACCAATAAAGTAAGTGCATATAATAAAACTTTTAATCGTGAAGGGTACATGATATGCCACATATACTCTCGCTCAGTGCAAGGTATGTGTGGTTTTATGAATTCGGTGAATCTTTGAGAGAGGGCCGCGGCTCATAAAGTCATGACTCAATTACAATAAACGCCCGCAGATCAGCATTGAAGACTTTATGGTTGTGGCTATTAACCTGTCGCGCCATTACTACTTTTTGCCAAAGACTCGTCACAAAAAGTGTCTGCAGGTACTAGCCTTTGAAGCTTAGATTAGACAATTATTAATCAATCTGCAAGAAGCTTACGATATATGAAAGTAAGTCAAATAAGTTATGTTAGTACTTTTATATGTAATTTTAAACAGAACATCTAGATCTCTATTATAAACGATATATCTAAATGCATATCAGCAATTGTTATACAGACATTAAAAATTATGAAGTCATGTTAATGTATTATGCAAATCCGGTTGCATAGCGTTCTCAGTATCTGTCTGTGTTCACAGCCTATGACGAGCGGCCCGTTACTCGCTATCATTAAAACCCATAACTGCATAGAAAAATGCACTTGTGCGTGGAAGAACAGGTTCTTTGCGAATTATGAGCTAAAAATAGCCTTGCAGAGATTCTCCATGGAAGCGGCGGCGGCGCACACAAGACACTGCTACGAATATCCGTAGTAGGACGCTGCGCTACGGTATCTTGTTTTCGAGCCGATTCGCCAATGCACATTTTATTGTGCTATGCTTGCAGTTATTTTATTGCCGAGTGTTATTTCACAATGATCGAAATGTCATTAACTCGCGCTCCTAATTAGCGATTGCGTCATCGGCTGACACTGGTCGCAGCCTCTAATTAGGCCATCGCTCAGCCGCTTAAGCGAATTGAGACAATGATCCTTTTGTCTAAGTTCACGACGGCAGCGATATGGAGCTCAAAAGAATTGTGCTAATGAATGGACGCCCGTTTAAATTAGGCATTTCGTTCAACGACTCGCGGGCGTGCGAAAAAATAATAAGCGACATTCCGCCGCTGTAGTTGGCCCGATTCAAAGGCGGCCCGTTCCCAGAAGGGCGCTCGTTAGAGGCGGCGGCCCCTGCAGCACCCTCTGCATACTGGCCCAGCCACCGCCTTATGTTGGGCGCAAAAACGCTCCTCCGCTCATTACGCGCGCATGCACGCTCTCAGGCACGCCCGATGTCAATGCGGACGACCGCAATCACGCGTAATTAGCGTGGCGGCCCAAGGCGCGTCACTCGCCGAATCCACATTATGCATGGGCGGACCCTACACACGCAAACTTAGTGCAACTGTCATGTGTTATATATTTATTGTGTAACCGAATATTCTGTGAAATAGATTAAGATTGCTAGTTCAATCGAAATAGCGGTGTAAGGGCCATTCAGCTGGCAGTACCTCTGAACAAGGAATAAACAACAAACGGAACTGAATAAGCGCTATTATTGCATTGTGTAGAGAAATGGGTCGGCTGATAAAGATCTAAAAGCTCAGGAGTTGGACGACAGGTACAAACGAGATTGAGATTACAAGTCTACACTCGATACATATTATAAGAATGCTGGTAGAACGTATTTCAAACTAAGCCATAGTAAATGTAAAACACATTAGAACGTTAAATTATTTAGATTCAGCATACAACTCGCATGAAATCAACGTTAATGAAGCGCGGTGCAGTAATGTGCGAAAATTATTCAAAACGATTCATTACTTTATACCTTGTTACTGCTCATACAATGCATGTAAAGAAATGGAACTTATTGTAAAGATCGCATTTTCTAACAATACATAAGCCATGTACTATTGTTCGTACAACGTAACTTCCTTAAATAAAGGGAACGACAGCGAATGTCGTTAAAGCATATTTACTACGTTATTATGTAGGGCACAATTATTCCATTCTAGGTTGTATGAGTACTCTATAAGTACTAGCCCAGAACCCATTATAGTAAACCTAGATTGTACAGGATGTACGAACAGTTGCGAATACATTTTTTAAATTCTTCAAAGCGATAGTTAAAAGGTAAACTTGTATGTAATTTAGATAAACGTTTGACCTCAATATGAAAACACACTGAGTGATATGGTTTCACCTAACCAATATTCGAATACGAGTGATGTACTTTCATACGTAAGCATACCAAACATTCAAGTAGCTGATGATTTATGTAACTCTTTACTAGTCTTACTAGTTTAAAGTAATGCCCATTACTAAAGCTTTAGCTTGTAACAAATTAGTATGTAATGCAGGAATATACTTTAAAATGCAATAGATATTTCATAACACCTGAAACAATTCTATAGCATGACTACCACCTTAGTGTAATATGTAATACACAATGCACTTGCCATACCGAATTGTAATATGCAATATATAACATAAGTTACAATGCTAATAACCATTAAATATAATCCCGTGCTAGTTTAGGACATAAAAAGAATATTTACTATCTGCTATTCTTCCCAGCAAGTAATATTCATATGTATTTGTATGTATTATACAATATTCACGCTAAAACTAAGAGATATTATCATGTCGAAGGTTCAATGCGAAAGGGACTAGACATGATTGTATATATGTATGTATGAATATATAGGTATTACACATAGAAACTTACATATAAATCACTAAGAGTGATGCTGTTCGCCGTGTAGAAGACTAGCAGATCAGCTGTCAATCCTTTGGAACTGGGTTCTCTTAGCTTTGAGGCGAGCAGTAAACAAGCGGTTCCTAGCAACTGCAACTGGCTCTTGCCAACTTCACAGACGCTCAGGAACCTGTCCAAGTATGACATGGCGAGAGGGAACACCTCTTCTTGACTGCCTTGTTCTTCGCAGACCTGTCAACAATAAATATATTGGTTAGAATAGTGTCCTAGCATGAATATTTGTATAGGAAAAGTTATATGGTAAAAATACAATAAAATTTGGGCTTTATTTAGCGTATTCTAAGTATTTTGATTTTGAATCGGTAAGTTCTGTAATACTTATTTGTGGTTTCAGAGATTCTATCACTCTGTTACTGGAATGATAAGAAAAAGTCAGTGATATAACGAATTTCATTCATTAAATTCTCGGTTTGAACGACGGTTTATCATCCGGAATTCCTGATAACCCATATAATGTGTATGAAATTTTAAATGGAAATGCCTATTCTGATAAGTTGTGTGATTGACTTACTTTTGAGAGGGCAAACAATTACCATTATTCAGTGGATGAAGTTAAAGAATCTTTTAATTGTCTAGTAAGTATCAAGGAACTTTTTAGACGCAAAAGAACATTGAAATGGAAAACCGACATGATTTGTGTATGTAATATTAAACCCGACATAGACAAAATCATGGTATACTGTACTGTACTAACTACAAACCAGAACATGATTTACAAATCCCATTTCGAGCGTTTAAACGAACAATTAGAATGATAATTATTATCTACGCTGTACATCATAGTGCGTATTTAGCAGGCATTACGCGAGTGCAGTGGGTTAGGCATGTGGTGATAATGATAGGTGCGAGGTATGCGCGGCGCGAACTACGTGAGGAGCGGTTATCCGCGGATGACTCGCGCGCATATTTTCACACGCTCAGTGTAACGCGACGCCCCGAGCTCAGCTGTGGCTCAGCTGATTCAATGGAAACCGTTTCTCAGTTGGCGATGGATGCGCCTTCACGTCCCGATTAATGGGCTTATTAGAGCGTCGTATTATGCGCTTTGTTAACGTAGGTATCTCGCGATCTAGACCAGTTCTGGGTATGCCGAGATCAAGATTCACAGGCTAGTTTACCGGGTTTACGGTTTATGATGAATTTATGACGACGACGTAGGAGATAATTAACAGTCTGATCTGATTCTTTGAATTAGTTCTGGTTAAACATTGTTTCTTTATCACACGAGATACCTACCCAGTTAATGGGACATGTAGGTATTTCCTGACTTTGATTACAAAGTGCCTCGTTGGCATCGTATGAAATTTTCGTGTGAAATCACTATCTTTGTTGTATTTACTTATCTAGTATATCTGACCATAAATCTGTATTAACGGCGACTTTCGGCCGTTGGCAGTGATAAGTGAATACCTGAGTTTGAAGTGACGTATGAATACGACCTAATCTAAGCACACGCATGTCGTTGACCTTTGCGGGGTGGTGAGAAAATCATTCTGACTTCAGCGTTACCTAACCAATGCGCAAGTCAAAACCTAACAATAAAAATAGGTATATTAATCATGGCACTCTCAATATTAACTATAAATGAATGTTGAATTACACATATACCAAGGTGTGCTATAGTCACATTATAGCCCACACAAATAGGCATAGGATCGAGCGCTGACCACGAATAGGCAGAGGCGCGATGAATCCGCCCAAAGCTGGGCAGTTGGTGGCGCTGACGTCATCGCGCGAGCGACAGGTCATTCCGCCGCGGGCCCCACGCAATATGAGCTCCATCACAAGTTCGACAAACTCTCAATGACAGAATTGATACAAAATAGACTTTATTTCTAACACAAAAGTGTTAATATTTATAAATAAATGCACGATGATAAGGCCACGAATACTCATCGCCGTCAAACAGCTGACTCGATATTCTTATAAAATGTGCTCGCATGCTGCCGAGCGACTAGCTATGTGCGCTATTGTTCAAGTTCTGGGAATAGAATAGACACTCAAGCGCATGCCATGTGTCCAGAGTGTGAGAGCATGCAAATATAATCAACTGTAACTAATTACTCAGGGAGACGATTTAAATATCTCATACGCAGGAACCACAAAAATGCCAACTTGATTCATTCAGTTTCGTGTGGAATAATAAAAAAGATAACTACAATGCCAAAATAAGCATTGCACATAATCAGCAACAGGAAAATCACACATGACCTAAGAATGCTTCTCGAGTATAACCTAACCTAAAAATAATTAGGTATACATTTTGGTTACATCGAGGTGGGTATCTTGGTAGGTATACAAATAATTTATCAAACGTGTTCGTCGCCGGGTGTACGATAAGTCTGCTAATGCGGCTGTGTGCGTGCGTCCGGTCTCCGCGCGACCGCTGTGTGTGTCAAAATCAGCTGATTATCATTAAAATGGAATTCGCCGGTCGCCCGGCCTCACCGCCTGCATCACGCCGGCCTCCTCGCCACTGCTCAGTGCCCTGGCCCAGTGTACTAATGTGGCACTTCTGCATTCACACTAAACATGAACATTGTAGTATAGGTTATGTCGAGATAGCGATCAGCTGATTGTGTAAACAATGTAATTTTGTCAGGAAAAGCGGCGCAGCTCGTGCCATGCGCCTCGGGAGGGTACCTGTTCGCTGGCAAGGGCAGTGCAAGGGGCGCCGCTGATGCAGAACACGTGGTGCGCAAGATGGCCTCACCTCTAGCATCCACTCGGCGACGAGGCGGCGCATGTGCGGCGTCAGCTCCCGCTGCACGGTGCCGAAGTAGTTGGCGCACACGGTGTAGCGCTCCTCGGTACGCAGCAGGTTCTGCAGCACGCGCCGCCGCAGCACCACCGGGTCCGGCCCGGCGCACCTCGCCACCGCCGGCGCAGCAGCAGCCTGCGCGCAGGCGCCGCCGCTCGCGGGGCTCACTCGTTCCGCGCACAGAAGTTCCATCGTGTACTAAGATAAGGTGTTATTGTAGCGGGAGATACGATCGCGGCTCAGCTGATCGGCGTCAGCTGTTCACAAGTGGTGTGTGCGGGAGAGCGTAGTGTCGACACCGAGTGCGCGGCCCGCAGTGAGCGCGTAGTGTGCCTTCGCGACCGACCATATGATCGGCGGGGCGCGCGGGCGGCGCAGGAGGCCGCACGCAGGTTTCGCTCCTCGCTACGAGAGTGAGCGGCGCGCCGCTTATTATTGTGTTGTTGTCTCGCTCGGGCGCGCGCCCACCGGCTGATCGGGTCCCCGCGCGCCCCCGCTGCCCCCGCCGGCTTTTCTCAATACAGCCTCTTTTCTTTTGATAAATTCCTTTGCCATAAACAGGTATGGCGGCGGCCATTTCAATAATAACCATGAGAAAGTACTTGCCCATTATTTTCTTCGCTAATTAAGATTTTATTTATCGAAAATATTTAGAGTATGCATTGATTCTGTCCTTTTTATGACTTGACTACATCTGTACATACAATATACTATATTATTATATCAATACCGTATATTTATAACACAGAATCACGGACCATAAATTTTCTTATTTTGGCAAACCACTATTACTCATCACTAAAGTCATCGATGAAGCTTGCTATTATAATTAGCAGTTATAGACCCTTTTTGTCACCCAAAATCAATGTAATCTTTGTAAATCATTCATGCATATATGAGTTAGAAATACGAGTAGTCATCCAAATAGGAATGAGTATTATAATTAAATAAGAATTTGCTAAGAGCATTCGCTTTCTTTAATTGTATTTTATGCGTTCCGAGTGTATGTTGTTATCCTAAGCAAATACGTCGGTTTTTTAT
Source organism: Leucoptera coffeella (assembly GCA_030578115.1). Lineage (NCBI taxonomy): Eukaryota > Metazoa > Arthropoda > Insecta > Lepidoptera > Lyonetiidae > Leucoptera > Leucoptera coffeella. The sequence goes on from JAMBLF010001078.1 coordinate 94,698, forward strand.
TAAATCTTCATTTTACACGTACAGTAAATTACTAGACAGGTACCATATGATCCTTCATTATATAATAATTGCATAGCTATTGAGGTTTTTGGTGGCAATAATATTTATTTATATCAGTGAAAAGTGGATTCCATTCATCATATTATAATTTTCATATTATTGAATATATAATATATACTCTTTTATATACATAGTTTTTTATTTATTTAACTTTTCATTTCAGTACCTACATAAATTAAGATTTGAATAAAATGTTTTATAATGACATTTCAGGTTCTAGATGTCTTCTAAGAAAATTTACCATCCAAGCACTATTACTTATCACAATAACAACACTAATGTGTCTTGGGGATCCCATACTTCGGATATATGACATTCCCGTGACAATAGCTTGTCATAATAGAAACTCCCTACTCCAAAGGCGGTTCAAAGGTGTGAAAATGGTCTTTCAGTACTTGGAATAAAGACACTGGTGTTAAGATGAATGGAATGACACATTATTCTTTTAGACATAGTTTTTTGTTTCTGAATTCCTAACGGGTAGGAATAGCCAAGGATCGTCTTTTGTTTTTTTATCTTTATGACTCAGAGACAAGTGATAGTAAAAGAGCCTGTATTGTCAATATTAAAACAAAAAAGCGTATTTAATTGCTGTAACTGCTTTCTGATTTATTTCTAAGTTCTGCTTAAATACGAAAGTATACAGTATCGTTATGACAAAATAGTTTGGTGATTGAAGTTATGCTATTAACTTATTAATGTAATCTGTAAAATAATAATGAATGAACGAAGTATAGAATAGATAATTAATAAAAATTGACTATTAAGGGAATCATACTTTCTACATATGTTATGTGGACGAAATGACGTTGCTTAGTAAAACTATTATCTTATATCTACCCCATTATCAATTTGATATGGAGACTAAATTATCTTTTCATGAAGTACAATAACTTACTTTCCGAATACCTAAACAATTCACAATTTTTATGCAATCGGAAAATTAATTTAATTGAAATAAAAATAAAACTACTAAACATGTCTTTATCTATAATATGTATGAATGCAATTCACAGTTTATGAAATTTGATAAAAAGTTAAAAACATGGTATAGTATTTCTTTAATACTAATTTTCCTTATATTGCATATAAATGTACATCGTGAAGTTGTTTTAGAATGAATCACTATACGAGTACAATGACAGCACTTCTACTATTACTTCTACGGGATAAACAGATCCATTTGATCTTCAACTAGTTCGATCAAATCATTGAAGTTCTTCTTCACGCTACTTACACCCGCCTCAAAAAGATTGTGTGCTAAGAATTGGGCATAAATCTTACTCCTATCTTAAAAGATATCTTTATGATCTATCTGTTCTACAATACAACAGTTAAATTTATAATATCAGTTGTTACAGGATCAACTTGCAAACTTTATACACTATAAATATAAGCATCACTGTTTTCATTTGATCTATAAAACATTGTGCTCTATTTATTATGTTACATTTTCATTAATAGATACTTAACATTTTAAACACTATATACTTATTAAACATTTGATAAAAACAACCGTACTATCCAGAGCTTATCTGGGGCTAAAATTGGACACTAACTAGTTGCCTTTCTTTCTTGAAAGTCGTAGAAGATGGAAATGGTTAAAAAAGTAATGTTTATGATCTAGATTATGATTGGGCGCTGCTAATAATACTTTATAGGTCCAATATAATTCAAGAATGTTTTTTTCCCAAAATTTATCAGTAATAAACGTGTGTGGGCTAGAAAGCTACCATGATTAATGCAAAAAAAAGGAATTTAGTATGTGATCATAATTTTTGTGAAAATATCGAAATATTCACACAAAAAATTAAGTACAATTTATTTATTAGGTATATTATGATTTATTCCTTGAATTTCTATTCTACTCCAAAAAGTCTAATCCACAGGGGCGTCACATCGACTGTTCTGTCAGTTTGAAACCTGTTTATCGTTAGGGTCGTGAAGCTAAGTGTGATGATGTAATGCCAGCATTTCCTACATACTTATTCCCGCGGCATGGCGGGTGCTTGACCGTCTAGATGTCAAAAATACTGCCACGTCCGCAACTGTCAGAATTTGCGACAAAAACAACATTTTTTACAACATGCCTTCTGTGTTTGATGCAACGAGAGATATAATAATACGTCTGTCTCTACTTATTTTGAGCTAATTAAGATATTTGCTATCATACTGATTATAATGAGATTAAATGAATTTAATTTTGATTTGATTCGTTACATTCATTGTTAGGCTCATTGCTTCTGAATTCTGAACCGTGGGTTCGATTTCTAATCTAATATTAAATATAAAAATTGGCTGTTTAAGGTACGAGTAAGTATGAACTCATCCAAGATAGATACGAAAGACAGGAATAAGTTAGATGAATCTAGTTTAATTCCAAATTGATACATATATTCACGCCTCTACGTTCCTATGGTGTTTGACAGAGAATCGATCGCAACCTGGAACGATCCAGATAAATATCTGTTGTTTCACTCGCATCCTAATCTTAATTTATGTAGTCAATCAAGCCAGTTAGGAACTCAAATATTCAATCAGTTTGTTGTGGTACGGTAAAAGAGTTAATAGCTAATCTTTGTTTAGTAGATCTTAGTTAACACAGAGAAGCCTATTCATAGAATATACTCTTCTATGTAAAAATTAATTACAAATATGTTAATGAAAATACCTGTTTATCAAATTTACACACTCCTATTTACTTTGTTTGTAACTCGTACTTGTCAGGACTCTGTATCGAAGAAGGTTTGAGCTTATTTTTTGCAAAGAAACCTAGGAGATTTATCTGGCTTCTAATATGTTATACCACTCAGGCGCAAAGATTTAGGCACCCATTGGTCGAGTAAGACCTTGATCGTATTACATATATGAGTATTTTTCCACACTCTATTTTGTTTTTATTTCTTACTGCTAGACGCCTATATACCTAATGCCAAACACTAAGAGTGACTTAGCCAATTATCTTTATGCTTGCCTTATGCTTAGCAAAGCTGTATAAGTAACATATAATTCATCCGGGAATGGAATTACTTGAGAAAAAATTATCTAATATGTCTTCCATAACTTAGCAATGAGCAGAATGACAGCCGGTTTTATCCTAATAACTCGCTTTTTTTTCTTTATTTCGTCCCTTACATTCTATTGTCGTCTTTGAAACACTGTAGAGAATAATGAAATTTTTTTTTTGCTAATATTAAAAACTCTTCACCAATTTTTGAAATAGAAAATCATACTGTAACAACTATGCTAAGCTCAATAGACGTACTGTTATTGAAATATCAGGTACGAATACCAGGTACATATGTTCGTTAAATCTAAGTACATACACAAATTAATCTTAATTAATGGTTTCCGTAGTATTTCGGCGGTCGTCGCGTTACACACCTTGCGATTGCTGTCTAGACATGTACTTCGTAGTTGAGTCACCTTAACTTTGTTACATTGTGTTCAAACTGTATGTATAATCAAGCTACATGTGTACCTACCTGTATTGTACTGCTGATGTTAAACAAAAGATATAAGGACAAACATACGCATACTTGTAATGTAACTATTCCGTACATACATATACGCTATTTCGTTACTAAAATAGATACCTTAAGAGTTATCTTACAAAAGCAACTTAAATTGAAGCTGAGAATTTAATAACTCACTGTTTCTAAAGGTAATTAGAAATAGGTCACGTCCTTCATGTGTAGCAAATAGGATGGAAACGATATTTTAGTAATTTCATTTACTAAATTAACAATCGGAATTTGATCTGTCGTGTTTATATCAGTACATACATATTTAAATGGTACTACTTTTTCTCAGTAGAGTAAAACAGAAATTGGAAATTGAATTCATCCTATCTATAATAAACAAATATCATATTATAATAATCTGTGTTACTATAATTGACAGATAAATACACAAATCCAAATTGCCATAGTAGTATGCAAGGATAGAGAAAATGAGAATCCTTGATGTAATTGACGATTAGAAGGAAGTTAAATTCTTAACTAGGCTTTATTATGAATAAATTTGTGTATAATAATATAGAGTAAAGAGTAAGGTTCTGTACTAAATAACCGTTAAAAAACCGTTTCACTGCAATCTTGAATTTTTGCGATATTCAATATCTCGAATTGCAATTAGTTTTAGTGGAAGCATTTATGGATATGAAATTCAATCGTACAGTTCGAAGATGACACGATTTGCGATCGCAACACTCCTTAATGGCGGATAATGTTAATAAAGTTTAATGTTTTTGTAAAACATCACAATGAGGCAGTCACGTAGTGCGCGGTTGCTAGCCTAGGGAACAATTTGCAGTAATCTGTCCCTTCACTCCGCTAATTGCAGCCTCTTTCACGAAGGCTAGATCGGCATGCCCACCTGTCATTATTCAGGCGGAGAGGCTGGCTGGCCGGCGAAGGGCACATCCGACCTCCTTCGTTCTATTTTGACAAGTAGATGAATAGCTTTGTTTAAATTTTAGTTCGAACGAGCCAAATTCCTTCGCGTCACAGATGATTAGATCTGCGCAGAAAGGCCGCCTCGCCGTGTAACGTATTATCTCCGGCCGTGTCGTCTCATCTTAGAGCGGCCTTTGTTTCTTGAGTCCATTCCGGTGGCCGTGTGTTCGTACGAGCTGCCCGTGTGGATGTGTGTGGTGCCCGATGCCCATGGGCAGCTTTCGGTGCGAACGAGCCGTCGCAGCTTCTCGGAACTACTTGCCTGCCCCGTCTCCTTCAAACATGAGCGGAGCATGGGGGCGAGAAAACGGTGACTTGTGAAACGACATTCTCCGCTCCGCTCTGAGCGGGTTTTCCTACCAAGATGCAAGGGCTGCTCCGCTATCCCGGAACGCTCGCGTTTGGGAGTCCCTAATGCAATGCCAGCAAAAGGAATGCGGGCGAAGCGCCACGGTCTACGAAACGAGCCTTCAGAAAAAAGGCAAGCCTTTTAAAGCAATTTATGTACATGGAACAGAGCTTTAAGTTTATTTTATGTATTGCCCTCTTATTGAATAAGGTGTTTAAGTGAATTGTTCACATTCTTTATCGTCTTAGCGAACACGTTTTTTCTAGCTGTTGTTGGAAAACTGTATGGCCTCTCTCGAAAAACTGATGAGAATCCTGTTATTTAATAAGAGAGCGAAATCATAAATTAGTTCCCTCAAGCGTGAATGATTTGATACAACCCCTTACAGTATAAAATAGAACGGAGATCTAGAACCAATCAAAGGCAGGTCCACCTATAGGAAGAACCTTATTGACAAGGGAAGTCTAGATTCTTCACAAACCGAGAGCCACTCATTCACTCGTATAGTTCCTAGAATATATTCTTTGCAAAAAAAGTAAACTTATCTATAGGCCCATGAACTGTCAAAAAAGACGCTTTACGTTATTGGTGAAACCAATCAAGAAAAAGCTCTAGAATGAACGAATCTTGTTAAACCTAGTCAAATTTTATGTAGCAAGCAATGTCCAAGTTTTTCTATTCCCTTTGTAATGGATAGAATCTTAAGGACAATAATTCCTCAGTCACCTGTCTTATTACAGGTTGTAAAGAAGATAACATTATATGTAATACACACATATTGAGCATGTCCATCGGGATTGGTTTGGAATAGTTGCATATTACAGTGACTGGTCACTACACCATATCATCAGAAATTCTATTAAATCATAGTGTTCTCTTACGTATGTTAACATGAAAGGTATGTAGTTTGTATTCTATTTACGTCGTAGAAAACATGAGACATAATTATTTCAAATAGACTGTGGTCTATAATCTAACATTAAAATAAATATTTTGGTTTCGATCCAACCAATCAAATATTATTTTAGGTCTTTAAAATATGGTGAAGTATCACTAAGATTTGCTGAGCAATATTCGTTACAACCATAAGAGGCATTGTTCAAAATGTTCAAAACTGCTCGGTAGTCGGTTGGGCCCGGGGTCCATTTAAAATTTCAAACTTTTAACGGTTACCGCATTTCTCGAGAGAAATGGACCGATATCAAATACACGTTGTTTGCTAATAAACAAAAGTGGTGTATGAGACCCTTTCTGGGATTAACGAGATTATGTAACATGTTTCCAAATAAAAGATGAACGTTTTTTTGTATTTATTCTTATTTATAGTAAATTTACCATAGTAATTAGTATAAACACTAAAAGATATGTACGAGCCTTATATAAGATAATGTAAGCTACTAATCTAAATGGATTTGACAGAGTACAATAAACGATATTACATGATTTATACATTATTTGTAGTACGTCTCAAAATTTACGTGTTGAACCAGATTATTTCATAACTGAGCTAATCTATATGGATTCTTTAAACACCGTACAAAAGTAATATCGCTGTCATTTAATAATAAATTAAAGATATTAATTTGTTGACAAGAAAAGAAGAGGTGATGACTAATTTTATCCCGTGCTTTCGAAGGCGTAGTGATGCTCAACTGCTTCGTTATATTGTCAAAGACTGAAACAGCACGTTGACACATATAAAAAACTGTTATATTTCACGTGTGTACGGAAAAATACAATTTCCTTTCGTTCTTCGCTGATGGAGGCCTCCGGGGCTGAATGGCAGCCAAACGTGGTCACGGCTGAATTAGAAGGCGGATAGCGACAGGCGAGCGTTGACCTGGGGAATGTTTACTTGTCCTTGGCGCGATGCGACGGGCGTCTGGCGTGACGTCACCCGCGAGGTGCCTCTGACTTTCAGAGAGGCCCACTGCGCTGCTCCACTTCCGAGCACCAGCCGCCGCGCTGCCCAAGAGCTGCCACTGGCCCGCTAACACGTGGGAGCTCGTGCTCAGAGAGCCCGCTAAGGAGGCCAAGGATACTGGACTAACGCTTTAATTGTGTCTGGAACGCACGCCCTATTTCCGCACTTTTGTAGTTTGGAATTGTAGAAATTGGTTGTATATTAGAAGTTATTTGAGGTTATAATTAATAGGGTGAGAAATAAGTAATAAGCTTGGTATTAATTTGTATGCATATTGATCGGAATGTGGGACTATCACATACTAATTTGCGTCGCAACATTGTATGTAACAAGTGTGTTTATGAATGTCCTTTTTACAGGAATCAAACGCCGAAAGTGCGGCCGTGCCAAAGAACTCGTTATGCAAAATTTAAAATCGATTACCAAGTTGACATCACCGTATAAGCAATGCAGCGAACGTTAACAACGCTCCTGTTCAAACAATTCTGATGAGGAATGTGACTTTCTTATGTTTACCAAAATGAAGTGGTCTGGGGACTTCAATACAATGTAACAAGCAGTCTCTCTTCCTACCATGGCTTGAGAGACGAATAAGGGTAAGCAGGTGTCTACTGCTGGCATGATCTAGTTAAATTAATAAAATGGTTTTATATCCCAAGGTTCTCGTCCCTTATTCGAGGTATGTGCCCTTTACAGATTGCTTTGTTGGATTCTAGTTGAATTTTCGAAAAGTGTCCAGTGACGAACCGTTAGGTTTGAAAAGCGAGCCGCCGCAACTGGTGCGCCATCCGAAAGTGTCGCCGGGACAGCTTCGGAGGCACTTTGCGAAACCCAATATGGTGCAAAGCGTCCTCCGAACCCACCTAACCAGAAGACGGTAATTAGCACTCAAATCGCTGCCGACCTAATTGAGGTAAATGTCCTTTAAGCTTTTAGAATCGTTACGAGCAAAATGGCCATGAAAATGATCATTGATTAGCAAAAAACTCATTGAATCCCGCCTAGTGTGAGAATTGAAACGTACTTTGCTCGCGACATGCCCATTAGACATAATCGCGCCGCGCACGATTGGGGCCTAGGTTCCACTGAGGCACAGACTCCGTAGCCATTATGAGGTTTGGCCGTTTTTATTGAGATTTGGATAAAATTAGCAGACGAGACTACTCGTACAAAATACGACGTCATTCTGACTCTAGAAACGTTAGTGTTTTACGTAATTCGAAAGGTTAAGTTACACGTCATTCCGTAACTTACCATTTGATAAATATGTAAGAGTATTTCTTTTTTCTATACTTGAGCCTCTCCGATGAACCACATTATTTTCAATTTTTAGTTTTATGTCAAATGCGACTTGTTGGTTTCTAAGCTCGAGGCTCTATCCAACTCTAAAGATCATAGACGTATCGTGTAAACGTACTTAATTAATTTCCTATCGAAATTCTGCGAGAAAAAAGTTTACCTGGACGTCAAGAAGTTAAAGAATCTGTTCAATTTACGGGAGATTAAGTTGCAAATGATCCGCGTATTTCTAAATATACAACATGTCAGATTAAACCTGATTTAGGAAATCGTGCCGATAGTGTTACCAGTAAATAAATAACGAAGCAAAGTGGATCTCGCGGTGCTTGCCAAAGGGCTAGACACACGATTTGATTACGCTAGGATTCGCTAGGAGTTTAAACGACAACTTAGCGACTTGAAATACGTACTCTTTGTTAATTTGAATTCATATCGTAAGTAAACATAGATTGTTTTATTATAGAGTGTGAATTAAAAAGTTAAATATAAATTGGGATGTTGAGAACATTATAAAATTACAATTGAATAACAAAGTAATTTATCTAATTTTTGTAGATTGTTAAAATAGAGATGGTAATTAATAGGTTTAAGTAGTAATTTAAAGCAATTGTTTGTAACTACGAGTGCTAAGCAGGTACATTTAGACCGTATATTTCAAAATGATTCAAGTTTGATATGCACCGTGAACGATAAGGATAATGTGTTGGACTTTGATAGTAACATAAACGGATCACCAATTTTTCTGTATGTATGTCACAGATAATGATGTCTTTTTGTTATGAAATATCTTTTAAATACCTAAATCTTTCGTTTTGTAGCTTCATGACAAACAACTTAATAGGAATCACGGAAGTTCAAAACTAAACATACAGTTAATCTCCGTGTGTAAACCTTTTTGCACTGAATGCAACTCTCATCATAGATTGAACGTCCCATAGACTATGTTTTACGATTGCTTATCTTTGCTACGTTCCCACTATCTTAACAAAATTATTTTCCCTTAACCCCAGCAGTGGAAGTTCAGAAACGATGCGAGCGTAATCCGTTGCAATCCGATCTCGGACCATCCATCTCGTATCGGAGAGGAACCTCACGAGAGCGAACTTTTTGCTCGCCGAAGGCCGCGGCCAGCCACGAGCGGTCTAGCATTCCAACAGCTATGAATGAATAGTCACTCAACTGGTCGAGCCCCGCATACTAAGCAACAGATTAATTTGACAACAAGCATTTAAAGTTGGCAAAAACCGGAATGTGACCGGCACTCGCCCCGTGGGAAACTCGCGCCGTGTCAGACCGATCGCTGTCATAGAACACGCATCGCGTTAGATAATAGCGTGCGATCAGCTGATCACTCCAAGGTCTAGTACAAGCTCTAATATAGTTAACTATTTTCTCTTATATCATAAGCTGTAACATGAGAAACTAATATCCTTCGAAAGAGCGACGTATTATACATTGGAGCACATTAAAATTAAATAAAATATTCTAATAAAACACATCAAAAAGTATCATTATAAATCAAGCATTTTAATATTTCCTAACCCATACTAATGAACAAGTCCTATTGGCTTATCCTGCAGATAACCGGATCTAATAAAAGCGAACAATTGCTTTGAATAAATTCAAACACATTCGAGTACGGAAGGAAGATATAAAGGTTTGTCCGATGCTTATAAAGGTACGTGGTTCGCTATAAACTATTGACGGCCACCAAGACGACCGAACAAGGTCACGCAGCGAAGAGGGGAGGAAGAATTTACACATTTCCGGCCCCTTGGGCACACAATGTCCTTCTGTTACGTACGAGATTAGGCACACGAGAAACGGGCTAATTACGAGTACTATATTTTGACAAATTGAATACTTTGTACGAGTGTAGAACGAAAATATTACGAATAAAGTTTAACAATAACCCAAACTCTAAGTAGAGCTTAGATTTTCTATTTATATAATAATTTTTAATTAACTTGTTTCGTCCGTTAATAAGCAGAAAGTTTCATTTTATTTGAAGTAGTAAGTCTCTAATACATATAAAGATATTAAGTAATTTTAAATACAATGTTAGGCATAACATAAAATTTCCTTAACCTCGGATTTAGTTATCAGTTATCTATTTTCATTATATTCAAAATAAAATAAAACAATTATAACGATATGCTAATAAACTTTTGAAAACGGCTATAATTAATTAAAAAGGTATCGTAGGTAATATTCGAAATGGAACATTCATTTATCTTTTCCCAATCGCATGATAATACGAACTTCATCCATCAATGATCTACACTTTTTTGTTGTTATCACTTAATTTCATATACAATTCGGTCAGTCACTCCGACTTACTTGCTGTGTCGACTTTATTGGCATTTAATTATGTTAACTAATAATGTAAGTACTGCCAGTTCATGTGAATCATACTTTTTTGTTTGTTTGAATATGGTTAGTGGTAGCTATTATAGTTTTTAAGAACTTTTTAACTTATTCGGTACACTTGAGGAGGAAAACCGGAGCGTTTATCATTTGACTTGGTTTTTTATACCACGTCCAATCTTTGTACGTTTTATTATTCTAGATTCTTCTAACTTTGTCACTGAGGTTTACGACCTACGGCCAACCAAAATATATTGGCATGCAGTCCCCTGTGTGCATCAGGTTAAAAATAAAACACTATTACAATAAATGAAATAACATGTTATTCAATAGAATATCTAGTAAAAGGATCGGTATACTAGTGTATGTTATTGCCAATTCTGTGGTTCGAATGTATTTAAGGTCACGCACTTATATACAAGTTGTTAATTTGCTCAAATATTTCAATGTACGTTGTGCAAAATTTAGTAACAATAAGGAATAACATGATTCGCAATATAATTGTGTCTTAACTTTTGAAAACTACAATAATTACAGTTTTATAATTACGTTCTACATCCTCACGTTTGCAATGGCTCAAGGGACAAATTTAGACTATTGGTTATTATGGCTTGTCTATGATAATTTTATAGAATGGGAGTATATTTTTAAATGTTTTCTTGCTCACAACAACTGATATGACTTTATCCTATAACGAGCAACCTTGTCTTACAAGCACATTTTAGTAACGTTATTAATTATCTAGTTATTACAAAAATATGCGTTAGTTAGGATCCAAACGCACATGTTACGGAGCTGAGGGGCTTGTTTAAAAAAAGAATCCGTTGACCATGAACTCTGGATTGGTGAACGATTATCTCACTGCGAGTACACATCAGCTGAACGACTTTTGGCAGATGCGAGATGCCGCCCAGGGCCGCTGATAACTACGCGAAATGTCGTGGCAAATAAAATTTGGAAGCTTTTTGCCTTATTGGGTAATTTTGTGAACATTTACTTGCTCATACATCTTAGGTTGAATTATTTTTTGGAAAATATGCGTGAGCTGTTTAAAAAGAAAGAAATTGAAGAATACAGAGTTGGTCGTTTGTATTCAATACGTAATTACGTTCCTTGGCTTGAGATTATGTCCACCAGTTTAGAATTTTAGACTATGGTCAGTTTTCACACAATAATTTACCAGTTATTGATTTAACTTATCGAGTGGGTTGTAGAGGCCTTAAATTATTAATACATTTGAATCTCTCTAATTCTTAAATATTTAAGACTTATATCTATTAACAGTATCTTGAATGCATAGCTTTCTAAATCGAATCGCATCTATTCGATGTTTCCGATCTATTTCAGGAGCTCCACGGAGTTTTCCGTCCAAAGAGGCCCCGCTCTATCGACCAGTCTCCGTGGATTTGATACACGTCAGTCAAAATGATTCGCCAAAATTAATTACGTGAGCTAAGCAGAGTAATGGACAAATCGGGTAGCAACAGAGAGCATGAAATTGATTGATATACAAATGGAAGTACAAATGGAATACAAATAAGCTTCAATTGTGGCGGCTTTTTGCTTCGTATTAGAACATTGTTTAAAACTACAGAGAGGTTCGAGTGATTTACATGGGTTATTTTTTTGTTGGTTCTACATTTAAACATTAAGATGATATATTTGTTCAATAACGTATACAAAATAATTAAAAATACTTTCATGACCATTTTACCATGCGATACTTTGCAATGCTACTCGACTAATACATACATATGTTTCTGATCCCATCACCGTTAAGGCTATTCGGTAAAATCAAAACAGTATTATTTTTATATGTATAGTTAGAATACATACTGGTAGAGTATTTTTGCAACATTCACAATTATTCCCAAATTTGTTAAACCTATTCCCTATCAGATGAGGTTCGTGGAACGTAGAATCCACTCTTGTTTTAGATAAACAGTAGCTATTCTGTTAATCACAATGTTAGAAAATACATAGATACGTATAAAAAATAAGAGACACTTATTAATTCAGCAAAAAAGGCAGCCTCATCTTTCTCTGCAAAAAGTAATAACTACCTCCTTTTTAATTAAGTGCAAAAATACCTTTTTATCGGCAGGCTTGGGTGACATTTCAAATTTGTCATTCAGCTTATTTGGTTCTTACTCTGATGTAGTTTTTGTCGTGCTTTTCGAGGTAAAGTGAGTAAATAACTGTGACTAATAAACCAGAAATCATTTTTATTATTATGTACTTTTAAAAAGCCAAGCCAAAAGGCAGCTAGTTAGTTTTTCAGATTGTCCTGCACATGACTCGTAAATGAATATTTTAGGGATTGTGCTAATAACGATTTACGCCACATTTACTTTAGCATAATGTAACAGAAGTACAATTTATTTTGGACATTTGCGTGGTAATATTATGATACTTTTGTTATTAAAACAGTATTGCTTTTCGATAATATATACATTTTTAAAACAATATTACGAAGAGTAAACTTGTATCATATGTGACCTGTTATGATATTCGTTCTAGAAACAATAAAAAATAAACCAAATTTCAATCTTATCTTATTAGACTTGAAAATCTTCATGAATACATATATATACACATGTCCTCTTCCTTTTAGGATGGGCAGAACTACTTTGAGATATTAAAATATTTTCAACATGTATTACGGTACAGCAGAAAATAGTAGTATTTATCTACTATACTAGTTAGTTATTAACCAATATCTACATATGAAAATATAATACAGAAATATTGAATCGTCAAGTACGTTACGATAAAATTCTAGCGAAATACATAAACAATGTTATATATATAAACAAATTCCACTTTCACATGTCAACTAGAAAACAGATCTCCACAAATAAATATAGTTTTTAGGCATGGTAACCCACGTATATTAGTGGCAGTTCTATAAACGTGAGACTAGAGAAATGTTGTAAATCCGAGTGTGAATGAGGCGGCATTGACTACGAATGCCAATGACATTTAGGCCTTGACAGTGGAATCGAATAGATCAGACGACCGCGAGGGCCTCAGCAAATTACAATGACAAATTCGTATTAAGTCATTATTAGACCGGCGCGCAATTGTTCAGTGTAAGAAACGAATTGTTTGGGTTGGTCTATTTTTAGATGAAACTTATAGTTAATCAGCAAAATTTGCTTGAGAAACAATTCTGTTTTATACAAATACATTTCACTTTTACCTCTATTATTATTAACATAATTGAATTTATACTTAAACTGACTAAGAAGATATTAAGTCTTCTAGATATTGATCTGTATTTTTGTCCCAAATTTTGTAATGTTTGAAGGACGTGTATGTGAATAAAGAAAGAAAGAAAAATTTCAAAATTAAAATAGATAAATAGAGAAATAAATTAACGGAAAACACTTTTCAATAACTACAACAACTTATAATAAATGTCCTTTACAGAGTTGAGAAGTTGACAAGTTCAAACGAACAAGGAACTGTATCTACCATTTGGCAAACACCTTTAGCAAACAATTCATATAGATTATATAAGAAAAGTCTGTTACTATGCGGATACTGGTTTACTTTTCGAGGGGATCTTCCTATTGAATTACTGGTAATAGTCAAACGAGGGTCACTGACGTATGGCTTTGCAATAGTCACATACTATTGTTGAAGTGCGAGGTGATAATACTGTTAATAACTGCGTGATACTTGAGGACATTCGTTCATTGAAGGACTATCCTTTTATTAGGAACTGGAGTTTCTTACACGCGTAATGTTTATGTAAGTAGGTACATGAATGGTCACTTTTATCCCATGACATTTTCAAGAAAGAAAGAACTTTATCGATCTATAACCGTAAATACATCCGTATGAATGTACAGAAGTATTTATCCGTCGAAACAGATTATAGATAGTATATGTGTAATATATCATTGTAAATGGCGACACAGTTTACCACCTGTCACATTGGGTACTGACAATCTGCTTAACATGAGGTTTCGAGGTGGCCAATCCGCAATTACGGAAATGAATACGCAAATTTCTGTCTAATTGACGTGAAAGTCTGTTTCTTTAGTATAGAATTGTACATACACGTACACACATGGCACAGACCCTCATGCATAATAGGTAAGTTATGTTAACCATCATGATTCCGATGGCACTGATGTAAAACACTGTTGAACAGTTCCTAGTTCATCATCCAACCCATTCTCTTGAAACTTTAGATCCAAATTGTTACATTAGTGTCTAGCTTATAATTACATGTTGATTGATGAATTATTTTATAAGAATAGATTCGGATTCGGAACAAGACATGTGTTAGGTACTATTCGGACAGTGGCGCCATTGTTAAATTGACTTTAATTAATAAATATCGCATAACTACGAAGTAATTAATAGGCCACTCAAAGCCGCTATCTTAATTATTTTGAATAAGATTATAGTTCACTGATTCCAATCTACACATATACCTACGCAGTTTCTTCAATTGTACATAGACTTTTAGGGCATAGAATTTTCCAGATATATTTGACAATACTTACCTAAGAATGACATGAATCTATCTTTACAAGAATAAGCAAATCTTCATCAAATGTAAATAGAATCTAGTGCACAAAATACTACTAAAATAAGACTGTTTATCACAGTTAAACGTTCACTGTGAAGTCAAAGCTTGCATAAAGCGTCTTAACAATTTGTGCTTGGAATAAAAACAGCGCTCGGGCAACCATTGGTCGGGCTCACGTATGCGCGCAATGCAATTAATTAACTTTATTGATTGTAAATTATTTATTCCTGTGAAGTTATTGTGGGGACCGAGACAAACACAATGAGGAGAACTTTAAATGGACTTGCTTCAGAAACTTATTGAAATTTATAATGCAATGACGAAGCAATGAGGTCACGTGTTTTTGTATAAATAGATCTTGGGAGCTCTATTATTTTACCATTGCAATATAAGTGATAGACATAGAACTTATAAGACGTGAATTGGTCAAAATTTAATCTATAGGCGAAAGAATAGAAATTACCCGAAATTTAATAACCAATATCACCACATAGATGTTTATAGATACACATCACACCCGTCTCTCTACAAAGTGGTATAAAGATCACGAATCCACAATCTACTTTCGCCATAATTCTTGAGTCATGAGATTAATAAACACATTTCGTCCTGGTTCAATTAATTGGTTCGTGGAATGCGATTTCCTAATTGCCGTAAACGAATTGTTGTCTTACATTTAAATTTACGAAAGCTAATGTTGATATGAGTATATGATGAGGTTTAAATTGTATATTTCTTATGCTTACGGGTAAGCAACTCAATGATTAAAGTGTATCCTACGAGTACTATTAATAAAATTTCTTAGTATGAGTAAATAATAAATATTTAGTAAATATAAAGAAAACTTACGACATTTTATCAATAATTTACCTTGTTTATTGATTCAAGTGCATTGAAGTTTTAAGTACCTAGTCATATTTATTTTTACGTTAATTTCTCAAAAGACATCCATAACATTACATGAAGTACAAAAGTTCTGAATTTTGTTTGTATGTATGAATAAGGGTGAATATAATATGTTGGTCTCTAACCTAGCAATTATTACTGTGCCATACGATTCGAAAGCTATAAATACCCAAATTGTACCCAGCGTTCCGTCCACCCCGATATACAAACGAAGGAATATACATACGAGTTCTGTCCAGTAAGACGGGCACCGGAACCGAGGGGTCCCCTGGCCTCGATATTGGCAACATTGGGAGTAGGATGTTGGGTTTAGTGACCGAACGCCATTCGTGTGAGAACTGACATTCACTCACGTTCCTTACCCAGAACTGAGCTATTCTCCTTAGGCGATTTCAGGACCTTGCGGGACAGGTAGTCTCCTAGTTGCCACCTTTCGATTGTGTATTCTTACAGGTGTATGTTAATGTCTTATGGACTATAGAGAGCAATGAATTATTCTATTTAGTCAATTTCAGGACCTTGCGTGACAGGTTGTCTAGTTGTCTTCTATAGATTGTCTGTATAACTACGTATACATTCACGTCCTTTATTCCCTTTCAGGGTGAACAAAAAGGTCACTAAACAGCATGCTGATAGCATGAATATTGGGGTAACGATGTCATAATGGAACATTGGTGATAGGTTGCTAGTCCATCGCCCAATAGCTTCAATGTATCCCTAGTCCCTTAGACGCCTCGTAAAACATGCCAAAAGGAATGGCAGCTAGTTAGTATTCTTTTTACGTTGCAGATAGCACAGGACTGTATAAATACAGGTATGTGTTTTGATGTCTCACAGATTATACACATAAATGATTCATTCCTCTTAGTATATTCAGGATCTTGTGACGCAAGTAATCTAATTGCCTTGTATAGATTGTGTGTATGCTTACGGTATGTAGTTTCATTGATCTGCCATTTTTGTGAATGTCATTTTAGTATGGATAAAGATGAGGTTACGAAAGGAATTTATAGGGTCAAGCTGAATGGTAGGGTTGCATGAAGATGGCAATAGAATAATTATATAAATCAATTTGGGAGCATTATCTAAAGGCTTAGCTTTTTTGTTTCTACGTTATTTGCGTTTTTATGTAAGTTAAGTAAGTTTTGCTCCAAATTTTATTGATTGTGAAGTTCACAAAAATACAGGAGAGAATACTTGGAACAATTATGGATGTTCCTGACGCCTGAAACATTTGTTATGATCGTCCAAGGCGATGAATTAGCTTAACCTCTCCCATTGAGAATTAGTGGCGCGAATATACGTTTGTATGTAATTTTAGTGAGAACTAACGTCACCATGTCAAATGACAAACGTTTAAGGTTGCCGTTTTTAGCGACTTCAAATTAATGAATAGATTTTCTAGAACTAAATCTGCCATAGCTAATGTGGTCATTTAGTCCATGTTACACATTTTAACTTCAGCTTAGCATGCATTAGGCTTAATAACACAAAACAAATTTGTAAATTACTGCATAGTGATATGAATGTTTTCAGTTAGGTACGCACGTTTGCATAGAAGATAGTGAGTATATATTAGTAAGTAAGATTGTACTCGTAAGTAGTAAGAAGTAATATTAGAAGTAATACTTTGAGTTATAGTAGATTTGAGTTATATAGAAAAATTTGGTCATGACCGTCGTAACTAGTACTTTTGGAAAGTTAAAAAGCTGGTTAAACTCAACTCCTGGATTAGCTACTGGATATCTTGTCGAGACTGTAGAATGATAAAGACTTGAATATGTTGTATTAGAAAAAAAGTATTTAGAAAGTATAGTTGCGTTAATTAAATTGTTTTTGTAGTTATATTAAATAACACTGTATATATCCACAAATATTATTTAATTTCTAACCTATAAAGTTCCCTCTAGTGGTTCTGACATTAGACCAGCGTTACGTTGGTCACCAAACTCGTCACATCCAGTTGAGTTAGAACTCTTTTGTTGCGATAAGATGACATGCACAAGCCATATTAATAAGTTATTGTTGTAACGTATTGTGTTGTGTATGTTTTTGTGACTGTAAATAAATTGATTTTATTATTATTTTAAGACTATTATAAGTCTAGTAAGGTAAGAACATATACAGATCAAATTGGAGACATTCTTCTCAAGGCGGGTGTACGCAGTGTGAAGATCAGAAGAGCATATATGAGACAGTTAATGGGTATGAGTGAGGCAAGAGAGATTTGTTAGAATCGTTATAGGTGTCGATGGTCTCTGCCTATCGCGTTGGGGACGAATAGGCGTGAATATATACATATATTGTAAGCATGCCAAAGTTTAGATTTTTGTGAGTCTGCTTGAACACAATCGTGAATCACAATTCAAACATAACTAAGCAATTTCTCAAACGACATAGTACAAAGAACCTTTAACTGTAAATAAACTACCTGACACATTTTTTCACCGTGTTAGATAACGCATGGTCAATTGGTAAACTTTAAGACTTCTTGAAGAACATATTTTGGACTATAGACACGAAAAGATACATTCGTGAGAGATATGCAATTGTAGAGATTTTAGCCTAATAAAAAGGGTTGCTGATTCATCGCTTAAAATGAACTGTAATTAGTTTTCCCCTCATCGTTAACAAAGCCCTTTATTAGTCTTACATTATAATCATATGTAGCAGAAACTGCACTTTTAGATTAATTAGCCGAAATATATTTTAGTATTAAATACTAGAAATGCATCTACAGGGAACATGTATTCAGAGGAATACGATTCAGTGCTTGTAAATTGCAACACGGTTTTCCACCTTAGGTTCCGATTATCTGATAGACTTGTAGGTTCTAGCCGAACATAGAATCACTAACTCCGCAATTATTGTTAATATAAGATGAACACTCGAACCTCTCACTGTATCGTAAGAAATTATGGTCCTGAAGTATATGATATGTAAATAGGATGTTTCGAAGTGGATAAGTGATGGTGGTCTAATCCTTATGAGACCGGAGTTACCGCGTTCAATTTTCTGCGAACTATGTCTCGATGGAAATATTTCCTCCTACGAGTATTTAGAAGTTGTAAACTTTTTATAGCTGCCTTTTGTATTTTATTACCACAATAAATAGTTTTTAACAAACAATAACTAAGTTTGGAACAAGAACTTAGAAACAATCTGTTTATTATGATGGATTGCACATCGGAAATATTAGCTGCAGTCAACAAATGTTTCAAATTGTCAGTATAATTTTACTTTTCTTGGCTGACAGACAAATAGGTTTCTAAATAGGTACCCGTATTTTTTTATATACTGTTTAAGGTAAAGAATATGAACGACTTTCACCATCTTTCACAAAAATCTTAAATCAGAGATTTGCATTAAGTATCGACGTGGTTATGTTGGTATAACTGTCACATTGCATAAATCGGTCCAATTGTCAGAGGATGCGTTATTGGGCTTCGGCAACCGCAGTTCGCACGCCCTGCAATGGGTTTTAATCGAGTTTGACCGCAAAATAGTAGTTGTCCCGATCCGTTGTGAGCGGCATCGTAACCTCCGATGGATGACCATAATTTGTGGGGTTATTCATTTGTTTTATGGAGGAAGTGGATCGATTAGCCGGTTTTTGTATCGATCTTATTAATGGCGATAACTATCTTGTAATGATACGAAATCGATGAAAAAAGTATGATGGAAGAGCTGACATACTCCTTGGAACGAAAGTTTGTAGATGTTTGCTTTTCTCGCTTGCAGCTTTTATGGTGACGATTTATACATCATAGGAACAGGAGCGATAGATGAACGTAGAGTTAGGAAAGGAATCTATAGAACCAAGGTGGTATTGAACGAGGAAGGACGCGCAAAAGGTATACAGTATAAATTTGATACGTTCTTCTCAAAGTCCGTGTACATGAAGAACAACATATCATATATGAAAAAGATAATAGGTTGAGGTAAAGGAGATTTGACACGATCGTTCATGGTGGCAATCGACAGACTTTGCCTATCATCAGGGAAATAAAGACATACATACATATATGTTGTTATACACCTACGAGTATGTACGAATAGTACTTTGCTCAGGTTGAATTAGATTAGACGTATTAGTGCGTCGCAAATAGGAAACCGCAGACCCATTTGGTATCAAGCGACGAATCTATTTTAAACGTTTTGTAGACACCATGAAATCCGCGGCCGAGAGGTCAAGGTTCCTTGCCTAAAAGAATTTATTAATAAATTAATATATTCCTAAAAATACAGAATACTGGTTAGTATGTACCTGCTAAGGGAGATGCCCTTTCAAGGACAAGATAGTATCTATTCGAATTCTGTAATCAATAGACAATATTTTAAATTTTATTCCTTTTACGTATCTTTTTACAATATCAAAAGCTTTCCGATTTCTACTGGTTTATCATAATAAACTATTAACGTAGATACAAACCAATGTGTGCCGGATTTAAAATTTAAGAAATTAGAAAAAAGATAATCATGCTTTAAAAAAAATCAAACCAATTGTAATGAAGAAGAATATTTCAGCAAAATTTGAGAATTAGAAATAATACGAGTACATTATTATCCGATGTCTAGACAAATTACATAATCAACACATTCCACTATTAATGTAACGAAAACGAACTTTATGTACGAAGAACATATGTAATAAGAAAAATAATCGCTCATTTATTGTAAAGAACGATAATCAAACAATTTATAACGTAAAACGTAAAGATTGTGACAGTCTACAAATTAAAGAGTTTGAGTATCTTTTAATTCTTTACGCCACATTTTGGTGCCTCTAATCTAGATTCTTATCTGAGTGATCAACACTCAAACTATATCCTCCTATACTATATCTGAGAACAGAACCGAGATCTTTAGGTGCGATCCAAGCATGGAGCAATTTCAATTTGTGTTGGGCTCCAACATAACATGTCAAACGGTTGGTCCTGTTTATATTGAAAGGAGTTATTGACAGAAGGGACCCAAAACTTGTCACTCAAAGCCCCAGAACAATGAAACTGTGCAATTTTGAGCAAAAACCAGCGTAATATTACTTGTAAAACCAGTATGTAGATAATAAATACCTATTTCCAAAATGTGAACAAAGGGCGTTGACTCTATGTATGTACCTACTGGCTGTAGTGTTAACAGATGGTACCCAGACATCCACAATCACAGGTCACGTAGTAATGAACACTTGCCTAAGTTAGTGCTTGGTAACATGTGCCCATTATATAAAAATGTTCCGCAATTTATTGTTCGCAGAGGGTCTGGTTTCCGTTAGATTATTTCTGTCCTTGTTGATATCCAAACTACATCTATTTTAGTTTGAAAATGTACAAGTATTTCTGTTTAGTCTGTGAGATGCAAACTGTGAAATTATAATAAGAATTACATATTATACACATGGCTGACCACCGGTCACATTGAGTACTGACTATCTGGTTAACACGTGGGTTCGAGGTGTCCATAGAATTACTACCTTCGCAGTCGCGGAGATGGAAACCTGAACCTCTGACTACCCCAGAAGGGATAATGGTCGTGAATGCGTTTGTTTTGTTTTTGTAATTACATATTTCAGAATATTAAAAAGCAGGGTATCCATGCAATTACAGTGTTTTAAATGAAGATCCTAGAAAAGCTTTTTTCTATCCCATTCTGTTGTCACAATTTAAGGATATCTACTTAGATTAATCAACAAAGTAGAAAACTGTAGTAGTGAAGTAACAAGTTCATTACCAATCTATTTTGCGAGAAATAATCCAAAACAAATCTTCATATCAACCAACCAATATACTTACTTAATTTATAAAGGCGAACTGATCTTGAGAGATTTTATAGCACATAATACACCATCCTTTGACAGGAATGGTAATTTTCAGCACGTTCGCCCCCGGGCATTTTAAATCTTCATAAATACGATGTTGCGAGTGTCGACGGCGACTCAATAACATGATTTTAATCTTTATGATTTGTACTAATTTATTGTTAAATTGATTGATATTGTAATTGATTGTTTTATAATAAACTGTTAAAAGATAGAGCAGAGCAAGTTATAGCTATATTTGAATGAATAAAGAAGATTAAATCCGAGTTTTGCAGACTTCTTGTACTTGTAGCTGTATTGGGAGATCATATGTAGTTAAAAATAATACACCGAAAGTGTATCCATCTAAGGTAAACGAAATTCCTACAGCTAATGATGATTAATAGTCATAACCTGATTGACATATTAATATCTCATTAAAGTTAAATACAACGGCAATTACATCAAAACAGTCAGGCGGGTCGAAGCAGTCTTTTTGCAGCGCCGAGTGTTAACGGTTTCACAACAGGTCTATCAAACACGCTCATATGTTCGGCTTTGCTTGACAACTAGGTATGTACAGTTACTTGCATCTTCATTAACTGCTTTTGCAACTTGTCATTCCAGTTGCTAAGGGTAGTTATTGGCTGAGAACTATTCCGCAGAGCATTAACGAGCTTGAAATTAAGCGATGAAGAGCTCGCGGCACTCCATACAAATTGTTGACCAAATTAATCGAACCTTTTTTGAAACTTTAAATTGTTCTCTGAAGAATGTCAGCCTTTTGTGCGATCAACTTTTGAGCTTCGTATGCGCTTTTATTGTGCTTATCGCAGGTTATGAGCTTTTGGTATGAGTGATTTAGCTTTCCAGAGATTTGATTCTAATTATTTTTGTCTCTCTCCATTTTTTATCCTTTCTTTACCTGTGTTGTCCTGTGAGTATTACTAACATTATACCATACATTTTTAATATGTCATAAGGTTATTGCATAAAAGCTTCAGTCTGTAATCAACTAAATGAAGTGATATAAACTTGCGTTATACCGAAGTTAATTAGAGTAAGATGAGTCGTGGTATGTGAGTGTTCGCATTAGCATACGCAGAGTTGATCGCGTTTCGTGTCTGGGGCTCATTTGGCGATGCGATGTGAGGTCGGCCTGGGCCTCAATTCGTGACAACAGTTTGTTAAACTAATGGTCACGTAAAAAAGAAGAACCGCCGACCATTAAGTTAGTTTGGCGAAACACGTCTCTTGTCTAAGCGCCGATACGACGTTCGAGTCTGAATAATAATATAAATTTTCCATGATGTAGTTTTCTTATTGCCTTGATGAGGCCACATTAGTTTGTCTGTACCTTTGTTAGGGTATAAATGCGTCTGCGAATTCTACATCCATTGTTAACTTCCCATTGCTATTGTTGAAGGTTTAAGTTATGTCGCATGAGACAACGGTTCTGTCGGTAGCGATGCAAATATTTGAACCTGTTTAGCGACTTCAAATCTCGACGTGGACGGAGACTTGGTGACGTCGAAAATGTCTGATGCAGCAGACTAAAGATGAATCTAAATAAATACTTATAATACTAAATGATATACTACACTAAATTATATGAATAAATGGAATACTCGTAACTTGCAAGAGAAGCGACTGACATTCAACTTGTGGTACAACGCATTTAGAAACCATAGGTTGTGGTGTTCAGTACGTCAGTCCCATCCGGACATGATCTGTATTCTATTATGCGAGTTTTAATCAAAATCATATATTTCATATATTTGTTAACGGCATCAATTCTATGGTAAGGAAGAAGACCGTGAATAATTATGGCTAGTATTCATAATAAGCAACCGTCAACTTGTGGACAAGGTACCTCACGTTGACTTCGAACTATCACATTTGTCTGTATGATCAGTTCTATTGCAACCTTGGCATTACCTTATCACCGAAACCATTGAATTGGGCAATGTTTGCATGTGTATGGCGTTTGGCAGTATCAATTAGTAGGTGACGTGTTCAAGCGCCACATGCCCGGCGTGGCATCGCGGGGGTTATTTATTCGCAAACACATGGATCAGATGGAAGTACTCGTAAAATTAGCAATGTCATTTCGCACGTTCATATTTAGCAAACGACGTTCATTCAAAGGATTTTTTACATCATAATTAAGCAGAATGTGACTGTTACATTGATAATTCAATCATCAATATCCGACGTCGTAATAAATTTATAGAATATAGCAATTGGCGTGAATATAGCAAAAGCGGTCCAAAGATTTGGTGTTGGTTTTGGTTGCAGGAGAAACATGAGAGAAAATTCAATGTCATCATAATGCATTTATTGGACACCATACGAGAATTGTGGACGAAATCGATTTACAGAAGAATAAAGAGTCATTTGGAGCTGACTATATTTTATAAATTGATGGAAACGTTACATTTAAAATAATCTGCGAAGCGCTGAAAAAAGATAATGTTACTATAAAAGAATTCTGTAACATCTGGGAATTTGTCTGCAGTGCAAGACGGTTATGAAAATAGATGGTAAAGTGTCAAATTTTGTCCAGGGCTAATAGGATAAAGTAATCTCTACCATGTCGTTTACAGCAAAATGCTTGTACCAATTAGATTTACAAATATGTACTCCAACACAGAAACACACACACACACACACGCGTTCACGACCATTAAACCTTGCACGGTAGTCAGAGGTTCAGGTGTTCATCTCCGCAATTGCGAAGGTGGTAATTCTATGGCCACCTCGAACCCACGTATTGACCAGATAGTCAGTACTCAATGTGACAGGTGGTCAGCCATTTTGCCATTTACAAGCACTAACTATTACTTGTCAGGGGAACAGGTAGGTTTCCTCACGATGTTTTCCCTCACCGTAGTATTCGACGCATTTCGTAAATGTGTTTTTATTAAGAAATTGTACATATAAATTCAATAAACTTCATTTCCATTGGTACATGCTCAAGCGGGATTGGAACCCTGCACCCTCGATACAGAGTCAAGCCCCAAACAACTGAGCTACGTCGAATTGAACCTGAATATGCTTATAAGTCAATGAACATACTTAATTGTAATCAACCGAATTCATTAATTGATTAACGTATTTCTAAAAATAAACGACATCAATAAGATTTATACTACAGTGTAAATCGTAATAGTTTTCAAGAAATGATAATTATTATCAACTACAAAATCTATCATAAAATGAATCAATTCGATAGGGGTAATTTTTAGATAGGTATTGTAAATATTACCATAACTAGTATTTGTATAATAATATATCCAAAGCTTTAACCTTTTTGGCAGTTATTTATAAGTATTGACTCATGATATCTATAATTAACAGCGGCTGTAGCTAAGTGGGTAAGACCTCTGGTTTCCTGACGACAAATATAATTTCACTCAATCATTCGCGTCATTTAGACCTTTCGGGGTAATACGAGAGGATTGAAATAAAAATGAATGAGTACTCAGTTACACATTTGTGTGATCACAAGTCATGTGATCTTTCTAAACGCCGATACTTATTCCACAAGTTAAACAGATATCGACACAGTTTTATAAAACTAATACTTCACTGGGCAGCATCCTTTGACAAGTGGTAAAACGCTAAAGAATAATCATTTTTTTCAATATATGGATCAGAAATATCACTTATTTAAAGTTCAAAAAATTCAAATAGATGTATGGGACAGATCACAGCGGCTAAATCACGTAATCTTTCTAATTTACGATACTTTTGCCACTTGTCTAAGGATACTGTAGTGAAATATTAGCACAGATATTA
This sequence comes from Leucoptera coffeella, assembly GCA_030578115.1. Taxonomy (NCBI): domain Eukaryota; kingdom Metazoa; phylum Arthropoda; class Insecta; order Lepidoptera; family Lyonetiidae; genus Leucoptera; species Leucoptera coffeella. Next base: position 120,204 of record JAMBLF010001078.1, read on the forward strand.
GGTGATGCTTGCAGTCTACCTGTGCAAAAGTGCGTCGATTGTTGACCCTGTAGATGGCGTGCACGATATAGTGTTTAGGTGGGCCGTGATAATTGCGAACGAGGCGCCATTGCAGCGCCGATACCTTTGAGCTTGCGAGGCTTCGCCGCGAGATGGGACCTGCCCGCCTTTGGTACACTCCACGTCATTTTTAATTATATAACAAGGTAGTACTTGCTTTGTATCTGTGAGTTCTATGTATATAGAGTCTTTATTTGAGATGGAAATTAAGAAAAATATAATGATTCGGGAAATAGGAAGAATCAATAAAAAATATATGTCTCAGCGTACAGTTTGTTTGTAGGAAAAAGACAATAGTAGTCCTTCATGTTTAAATACCCCAAAAGGGTAAGAAACCGTATACGCTACCTAGATACGACTTTACGTATAAATTAGGTAGCATTAATTTTCTTATATTCCTGGAAGATTTGCAACCCCTTTTTTGTTTGAACTTATGTTTTTACACGTCAGGTATCTGGAATTATTTGTTTAGGAATCCTCTTTGTCATCCGTTTCTACAACCATTTGACATATTTTGAAATACTTACATATCTCTTGGAGCTTAGTCTTAAATTACAGCAACTAAAGTCAGTTAGACAGTAATCAGTTAGTTTTATTTATTTTATAAGACCGATAGTTCATTTGTTTCGTATACAACCTGTACCCCTTCGATTACGCCTCGCCGCATCTCTCTTGTAATTTTGCAAATTTCATCTCGGCCTGCCTCCCGCCCGATGAGGCCTAAATGCCATATTCTTTTCGTCTCAGTAATTTTCTGCACCTCTCTTCCGCTTGTTAGGTGAGTACATACTCGGTAAGGATTGGACGATTGATTGCTTTCATCACGGACGCCTAATCGGAGCTTTTCATCCGAGGAAACTCGCGAAATCATGGCTCAGACATTGATGTATGGTTGTGTTAATAAAAATCTTAAAAATCAATTAAGTAATTCTATAAAGTTGACTAAAAAATGCCATAATCGATTCCTTTGTAAGAAAACGGCCAAACTCCATAATATCAATCCGCAACAAACGTGCGTGATTAAGCAAATCTTTTTGGGAATCAGAAATCGAATAGGACCAGAAAATATAAAAACAGACACCGCCTCGTCGTTGTCGGTAACAATTATATGGGAAATGATGATAACAAAGCCATTACGATGAAAAATGCATCGATATTGCATTTACATATAGTTTTTGTCACACCTAAGAGGTGGCCGGTAACAGGTATCGTCTATGAGGGTGCACAATTCTCAGATGGTTGACCATTATTTGCCTGTTCAATATTGAGATTTCAAATAAATAAGCCAGGATCCATATTTCTGTGACACGATGCCCTGCACAAAGGACAGGTCGCGCCTCCCGAACATAGACTTTATTCAGTTAGAATTGGTGTTACTTTTGTTCGCTGCGTGTTCGACACGAGGGCGGCTCTGCTACTATCAATCAGCAAGGCGCCATTGAAGGTTGGTCGAGGATCGTTCGTGAGAAACCGTAAACACTTGCTTTATCGGATAAGGTTTTTTCATCGCAGCAGCGGGTCGTTCAATTAATGGATTGCGCCGTTACAGGCTGCATCGACGCCTCTGCGTTGCGCCAAACGTTAGCAATTCATTTCGAAAACCTGACAGGTGAGTTATTGTGGTAGTGCCATGGCCGCCAGAAATACATCATGTGGTCTACGAGTAGGCCTAAATTGAGAATGAGCTTTCAGAACTACAAAGGAACAACTTATTAAATTCTATGAAATTCTCGCACGTTAATATTTTGTGCGCAACATCTAACCGACAAGCTAAATATTGTAATAGGCGTGAATGAATTAGTAATTCTCCGAATACTCCAACTTGATCGACCTGTTCTGAACTTTTGTGTTTAATATGATGCCACGTTCCTAAATGAGTTAGAATCGAAAATAAATATTAGTTGTGCGTCTGGTAGACCGGGCGGTCCGCCTGCCACGAGGACTCTCTTGTGAGACATGTATTCCGGCTTATTTGAATACGTGAATAGCTGCAAGCTACGCCCAGTGTGCTTGTAAAGTTATGCCACAATCAACATAAAGATGCAGTCACTCGATGCCGAAAAAAACCAACACGACATTAAGGTGTTTCCACTTCATTAGTGGGAGAAATAACGTCGACCTCTGTGGTCCTGGCACGAAGATACCTAGTGCAAATGAATCGTGAGAAGGCTTATCAAAGGAAGTGGCTCTGTTATTCCAACTACATATTTATAAATATTTATTCAAGGCGTCACCCTCGGGAGACAAATCGTAACAGAAAGAGTAAGTCCCTTGATTAGATTTGTGTTATTATGGCATGTGCGTGGGAACAAGTAGGCTCGAAAATAAGGAGCGTTCCAAACGTTTTCTGCTTGTTTGTTGTTAGACGTAATATCGTTCTTTCGGCGGGACGAATGCTGAGATAAACTATTTTTTATTGTTGACAGTGGTGTGAATGAGAAACGTGAGACGGCGGGTTGAGAATGCGATGGGTAGGCGCCTCGCGGCCTGCAACTATGCGCTGCACATTAACCACCAATATTGTTTACTAAATGAGATGTGTCGACTGCACGCGACGTTTTCTCACGCCCCGACAGCAAAAAATCTACATGATTCCCGAAATTCTTGACGCGTAGATACATGGGTCGGCTACGTTTATAAACAAAGCGATTGAATTTCTCCCACAAAATCACAGGGTGAAGAATGCGAGCGACCACTTCCGCTGCCCTGGAATGTGGGTGCTCAACGAATCAGGCCTTAATGAGAGTGGGTGTCACGGGTTTTAAGCACTGAATTAAGTTGAGAGCATCAGGTTTCTTCATACGGATTGATGGAAGAATGTGCCTCTAGATCGCCCGTGGGCAATTAGCACCCTTGTCCCTATAACAGCGCAAACAAATAACTCCGCATTACGACCCACTAAAAGGACAATAAACTGGACCACGGATAAAAGTTAAAGCATCTACTAATAAGTTCTTTACTGGTTGGGCTTGGATGTAATGTAGCCAGCTGCTTTTTTTAATTTTTAAGACAAAGAATTTAAGGACTAGCCATCCATAAAACAAAGAAAGTTTCATTCTTCTTTGTTTCCAACTATAAGCTAAATGTAACATAATGTCGACTTAAGGTTCCTGTACTGCCCGTTTTTTTGTCGAATGTGCAAGTGAATGTGTCTGAATCTGTATCAAACTTAGTATACTTAACATATACATTCACGTGCTTCAATCCCTTTCGAGGTAGACAGAACCTCGGAGACTTAGTATCTCCTAGGTCACTTTTTAGCATAAACATTGGCGACAAGTTGCTAGCCTGTCGCCCAATTGATTCTATTTACCCCTAGTTCCTTAGTCGCCTCCTACGACACGTACGTGCTGACAGAACGGTGGCTAGTTAGCATTCTACTTATATTTGATATAAATAGAACTAACATGTGACAGTACAATGCAAAGTTTTTATATTATAACATTTACATTCACTTTAATCTGTTTTATAAGACGTGCTAAGAGAAGTAAAATGTCAATTTCTAACATTATTAATTTTAAACAAAAATAAACCCTTGTGTATTTTCATTCATAGTTTTCTGGAGTACAACGGCCGCCTCCAATTGTTTATTGACAGCGGCTCCCATCATAATAATAACGGAATAACAGGCTGCAAATAAATAAAAGGATAAATCCATTTCTTGTAATTCTCACAGGCCGGCCAAGAGCGTGGTGTTGCTCATTCCATTGTTGTCATCTTCTTCCAATGCGTGCTGAGGCTGTATTTGCATCTCGTTCGTCCGTTCTCAATGATTCGCCGCCGGATCGAGTTTCCAAGAAATGAGCCTGAGGCATTTTTGAACGCACAATATAATTTGATCGGGAAATATTTAGTGACGGGGAGGGTTGAGGGAGTCAAGGCAAATATCAGGGCAGCCAATGAAATGCACGTAGACTTCTCTTGACCACAACGTAAGTTGTAAGCAAGCTTTCTTTATTCATAAACTCATGCATGTGATACTTGCATTGTTTTCGGGTATATTGTATAAAATGGTGTAGATATATCGCCTCGGCGAATTTTACAAATATTTTGGGGATGTTACAATAATAAAATAAGGAGTTAATATGTTCTACCTTTATGAGAATCTTATGTAGCTATTTAATGACATGTAGGTATTAAAATCTTAGTCACAAAAGGCAAACATAAGGGTTTGTCCATCCATACCACTTTCTAGACACAATCTACAACCTTAAGTAAATTACCTAAGTGAATTGACCTTAAAGAACTATGCCTAATGCAAATTTATGAAATAGAGTAGGGAAAGAGTATATTATCTGAACAATACGAGGTGAAATTGTAGTGAGATACACGTATATACAATAGAAAGTCACTGCAAGTTGGGACGTAGAGTTATGAAAGTTAAATGAGAATGACAAAGACTATTACATATTAGTTTAAACTATTGAATGTAATATAATTGCGGTCAAGCGCATGCAGTCGATAGTGGTTATGAATACTTATACCATACTTTTGACTATTAAATAGAAGTGATAGTATTAGTGAATGCAATATAATTTGTATTCGTCTTTGGACCTAAGTGGCAGCCAAGTGAAAGGGGATTTAATTGGTATTTTCGGTTCCTTTTATAGAACATGAGAAATTTCGCTTGATCTTGATTGATTGTTTACCTATTTATGCAAATAAGTATAGACAGTCGTAATTATTTCGTTTAGATGCAGTAAATCGTAAAGAAATTTCGAAGAGCCCAATTAAGTTGAATAGTTTAAGCAATGCAATTACTATTCGTGAGCCAATATCAGATATTTATCAATAAGACGCACTGTGTGAGGCAACACAGATGTATACGTGTATACCGATTGAAAGTTTTCCATAGTGGTTGTGGAAACAAAACTGGACTTATTGTTTTGGCATCGGCGGCGGTAAACAAGGGGCAGACCTCGTGTGGATAATTCCATGGCTCGTTCACCAAGGCCTTTGTGAAGCCTACCCGATAACTTGCACCGAGATTTAGCAATAATGGCAGGTTTATTCTTGATTCCCAGACAAAGAGATAAAGTGGCTCTTTACTGCAACAAAGTTTGTGATTGCTGTTGTAAATGGTACGCTGGTATAATTCACACATAATTCGTTATTAGTTTGACTCTAAAGCAGTGACTGTAATCCTTTTCGGGATAGTCAGGGGTTTACGTACTATTATGAATGCCAGTTCACGTACGTTGTACAACCAGATATAGTACACCACAGATCAATTGATAAGCCTAGTTAGAAACTAAGTTTACTAAAAATAACTAAGCCTAGTTAGCTTTTAGAGATATTCTTGAGTTTCCCTATAGAGTTATAATTCAGCATACTTGAAAACATGTATGCATAAACGATAAATACTCGCGATGAAAAGGGAACCCTTGGGCAATACTTTATGGATATCAACTATAAACTAAGCGGTTGACCTGTTACATAGGATATTAAAACAATGTGTGATATGAGTACCTTAACACCAATCTAATTAGTATTAACGAAAAATAGATTTCATTTTCTAAGAAATTGTTGTTAAGAACAATTCATACATTTACACGTCCCTAACAAATGATACTTTTCTGGTAGCTAGCCATTCGTATGTAAATCTTACATTTTCATGTACGAGTACATGCGAGTAGTTGTAGTTGCTTTTACTGATTTATTTTATTCGGTAATTATGTTTATCGCAGTCAATTTTATTGAAATGATATATATAAAAAATCTAATTCAAGTTTTCAAATAAATAAAATATAACTTTTCCATTATAAACTTTATAAACATTCGAAACGAGAAAAAGCTCACGTAAACAAACTAGTAGCATTTCTAGTTGACTCGTAGTCGTCCGCTACGATTTTGTCTAGTAGTTCGTAGCATAGATGCATCAACAGACAGCCGCTAGCCTCAGCTCAGCGTAGACAAAATAGACCTTTTCCTTTCATTTGGTTATTACTTGGAAATGTGTTCAAAGGATATGACAAGTTGCACTTTTTCATGAGCAAAACAATCCTTGTTCATTAAATTTTGTATTCAAGTGGAGCTTATGTCATCACCGCTCGATTAATTGAACGAGTTTGCGCATTGTAAGTGGCTCGAAGGATTAAATTGCAGAATTGTCGGGTTTAGTTAATTTATTCGCTGGCAAGGAGCGGGCGGTGTCAGCGCAGTTTCCGGTGCATATGCAGGACAATGCCATGAATGGGTCCATTAATAGCGACAAATGAATGAAGGCGTAAAGAGGGACACATGTGGCTGCACCGAGCGGGCATGTGGCCGCTACATTGTCTTACTCGAAAGGACGAGCCGTTCATTAGCCGAAATATATTTGGGGAATTCCTAGAACGGTCCTTGTGCGTCGCAATTATTGCATGCAACAGGATATTGTTATGTCACTTCCACATCCGAGGCAGGCCGGAAGAGCTGCGCCTCTTGACCTCCAGATGTGCGCCGACCACTCCGAGGTGGCCTGCCAGAGCGCGAGCACTTCCTGCGCACCACTGGCGCACCCTGGTGGACAACGGGTGGCACAAAGCGGTCACTTGTGGCATCTACCTGCCGAGGGTGCGCCCGTTATGTGGCGCCGTTCTCCAGACACCATTGTGCGCACCGAGCGCAACAATTGCGAGCCACCTCCCCGTGGCACTTTGTTAATGAGCCCAAATAAAGAGAGACGTTTACCGAGAAGTGCACCGGATATCGCGGTGCGTGTTGTTGTTAGAAATCACTCGAGAGCCTTTTGTAAACCCTGCTCTAATGCCCGCATACAAATAATTCGACAAAGACGCGATTCATCTATAGATTGCTCTATTCTGAAGTATTGCTGCGGACTATTAGCAACAGGTATCAAAACGGAAATCTATAGAGAAGTGCAACAATGTATCTAGTTCGACATAATTATAACGAATGACCGTTAACGTAGCGAAATTATCATCGTGTCAACGGATATGATATGGAGCAATCAGACATCGTTCCCCTGCTTACCTATTGGCTTATCGCGTGAATTTGCAGTATTAAAAGAACTCTTACAAATACATGTAACAGTATAAGAACTTTTGCCACAATATATGTAGTATTTAGGGGTCCTGTCCAAATTTAGTTCAAACAATTATTCACCCGCATGTTTTGTAACGAGTTAATTGGCGGAATAAATAACCCCAACTGCACTCATTGTTGATAGTTTTACTCAGACCGAATAGCGGTCACGTGCCATAAATTTGCTACAGTTATTCTTTGCGCGAAATTAGGGTAAGTAGGCCCAATCGAATCATGCTCATACGTTCTTACGTTTCACATCCTTTGTGGCAACTCAATTTCGGTGCATTGTATTGCGTCACTCTCTTTATGTCATGAGCTTTCAAAAACACTGCGGGTGTTCATGAGATGCGCGAGACAATGCAAGAGAAAAGTGTGAGACTTTTTTACTCACAGGTACCTAAATGAATGAGGGTCTGTTTGACAGTACCACAGATAGTATAATACTATAGTGTGCTTTATCTTTAGCTTTGACGAAATCCCACAATGAATATTTGGTAAGGTACAGGATAACATTGGAGCGTATTGAATCGATATCAAAATCGTTCCCATAGAGGGTTATGAATTTCCCAAGCTTTATCGGTAGGCCGTCACTCAGTCATAGGTCAGTGTTTTCGATAAAGCCGGCGCCAAGCTCTGTTTGGTTAATGCTGATACATTTATAGGTATAGCGATTAACGGTTACCATGTCACGAACGTAATAGATACCTACTTTGTAAATGAGAACAAATTAGGACAGATCATATTACAGTTGACGCATCACGACTGTTAATTCTTTCGAGCTAGTCAGAAGCATGACAAAAGTAAAATTTCAAAAGTTGCGTTATCCGTAGTAAAAAGTATTCATTATTATTAATATATTCCTGAACTGGTCGAATTTACTTGCTTTATTTATTATTCGGATCACAGACAAATTTACCTCGATATTAGATGGTGTGATAATAATTGTTTACTATAGCAATTGGCATATCGTTTGCTATTAAACCATGAGCCTGTGCCGTTATCTATCTTGGCTTTTGAAGTTATATTTTTATTATCTTGTAGAATTTTCTTATAATCTTAACCATATAACTTTATAGTCATCTAATAAGAGAACTGCACTTTATAATATAGACATCTTATCTTATTCTTTTGAGACACTGCTAGTATCGAAGAATAATAGTAACTGAATATTTTTGTTCCAAATTAAATTAGGTTAATACTCATTTTTTCTCAATGCCGCGTTTTTATGTTAACGTCTTGTTTGCGTCATAAATTTCAGAGGTAAGTCAAGTATGTTTGTTTGCACAGCAAGATGGAATTCCATTACTATCACACATATCTCTAACTCAGTTGTTCTTCTATCCTACTGATTGAACCTTATATTATTACGTAGTTTAGTTATTACCAAATAAATATAGGAAAACTATACGTTTATATTGACGAATATTTTAGGTTTAACATTCTTATAAGCCCTTTTCTAGTTACTCTCTACAGTTACAAGCTTTTTATGTAAGTTTTCTCAATATCGTAGTAAAAAAATTCAATTTATCTTCAACCAAACCTTGAATGTAGGGGTAGTTTGGAATGTTTAAATTCCACGCAATTGTTCCCGCTCCATATTCCCATGTAATGAATGGAGTGGTGTAACTGATCATGCATGGCCGTGGAATGCGCTCCCAGTGTCGAAGTTGAAAGAGGCTGGCGCGCCTTCATTATTCGCCAAAGATTGGCCATCGACAAAGCATCCGTTCTCAGACACGCTAAGGAGGTTCATTCATGGCTCTCGCTGCTTCAATAGCATCCGCCATTGAGAGCAGAGCCACCCCAGAAGAGCGAGTATGTGCAGTCGGACCGTGGGAGCCACTAATGGATGTACGCCGAGATCTTATTGCTTTCGTATTTATTGCGGCGGGCGTTTTTGCACAGGCCCACGACACAATCACATTAACCGCGTTGCATAATGCCGCTGATACTCCCACGCGCTGTATCTGTGCTTCTATCTGTTATTGTCACGTGTTTTTTTTCCGCTAACATTGGGATGCTCTGAGAATTTGTGCGTATCAAATTTACAGTTTGTATGACAATCATTTCGATTATTGTACCATTCATCACGCATTCAGCAGTAAAAATATATTACATATTGAGTAAAGTTTTTTACGTGCTTGTTTCTCTTACGACTGAAGTATATCTTCGCGCTTGATTGCTTTGGTTATTCGGTTGAGCACCAACGGAACAACAGAAGTGTGTAGTAAGTAGCAGAAGGCTGCTCTGCGAGGGTTCCCCAGCGTGGCTGTTGGCGGATATTGGCAGGGCAGCCCTCGGCACAATGGCCGCTGGGGTGGTGCGCGGAGGAATGCGGGTCGCAGTCTCACGGCCAGGATGAGTTGGCCCTTTGAAAGGGCTCGATTCGTGGAAGTGGCCCTCGACTCGGCCGGAGGCTGGCGCTCTCGGGGCATTGTGCGCGCGGCTAGTTTTGATCTTATTGTTAATGGGACGCCAAGTTTTTTTCGGTTGCGACTGGAAAAAATGTATCGTCAGATCCCGGCGGAAATGTTGCAGCCAGAATGGATAAATGTTCTACGAAGAAGGTGTTATTTTAATCGTAGTTCGGTTTTGTTGCTGAGGAATTTAGATGGCCTGTCATATTTAATGGCGTTTTTGAGCCGAGGCCACCTCCCCACGATTCTCGGTCGATTTCACCCGACGACCTGCTCTGAATTATTCATACAGATATTATTCTCGTGAGCAACGAAATATTGAAAAAATTACAAAGTTAATTATCCCACAATCATTATGTAGGAGATGCGAGTCGAAAACGCACCGAGTATCGTGACATACTCCCATATAGCTGGAATCGTAAATGTACGGCCAAAATATGTTAATTAATCGTGCACATTATTCTGTAGTGACACAGAATAGGATCTTAAGAGATGTCTTGTGGCGACTGCCCTGGCCTCATTACCTGCAGACGCGTTCATTGATAGCGCGCGCAAGTAAATAAACGCGAACGCAATCCCCGCATAGGGGCGCATTGAGTGTTTACATACAAAGACTCGTGTGAACCACACACGTCGTGCTGCCTGCCAATCGCGTTGCGTTTGCATTCTTCGCCGCGCGTAATGAGCTGCGCTGCATTGTTCCGGCTTAGTGTGTATATAGTACGGCCTCTCCAGATATGCAAGTCTTGTGAGAACGTGCCTCTGCCAATGCTCTTTGATACCCGTCCCGGACACAAATGTACCTAAATACACGGCGCAGGTACTACTAAAATAGACCCTACAGTTGAAAGGGTTGTTGATTTATTGTTCCAATACGTCCTTTGTTACATGATAAATGTTTATTTATTTTTATGCGAGTCATTTCTTTAGTGCTGATCATAACACACTCGTACAAAAACTGCTAAAGCCAGTCATAACAGAAACGGTATTATTAAATTAATCAGAACTTAACCATTTTAAAGCGCTCTGAGAAATCTAGATAGTAATCCATATTTTAAAGTTATTTAATCCAAAGTCTTGCTGTTAATAGTTGATCTGACAAGGGAGCTTTTCGATAAGCCAATTAAAGGAAAATAAATGCTAACGAGTCTCGTTTGAGATTAAGATCAGCATAGCCTTGCACTGGGGAGAATGTCGCGGTGGTCCGAGCGACACCTAGCGGGGCGGAGCTCGCACCAGCGGACCTCCGAGGGAACCAATCATACGCGCCGCGACCTGCGCACAATGCCATTCGACACCACGGCGAATCAGCACGGAAAGGCATTACCTCTATCGCGGGCGCAATTATGTCCACTTCATTACGGCTACATACATCGTGCCATAAGACGGTGATATAAGACGCCGCAAAATAAGAGGTCGCTTATCATTTTTTTAATTCCCTCTGGGCTACGGCCATTCGCGCTCTCCGCCGCGGCAGATAATGAGTGGTTGTTAAAATTATGAATGGAGGCTCCTCGGAGGCGCGCCGCTGTGTGCGTCCCGGTCAGCTGTGCGCGTGAGGCCCGCGCCGTGTGCGTGAGGCCGCCGCATTTCTGCTCTCGCGGCTGCCGAACCGCATTCGCCGCATACACCTACGGCCGCAGCGACTGAGTGCGATGCATTGCGCCGCCAGCCAATCAGAGGGCGCTCGCAAAACGAGATAATCAAGGAGTCTGCGTAGGAAACGGTATGGAACGCCATTAGTATAGGTATCGAGTGGCGGCCCTTGCGCTGAAGGCTGATGAGGCGGCCCTTTCGTGCGTCCGCGTTGAGGAATTTTAAGGTCCAATTACCATGGAGCCTCCATTAACAACTTTATTTATAGTGAGACGAATAGCCCTCGCAGAGCACTCAATCACCTGCACCAGTCATCGCTTTCGTGAGACCTTCGATAGGTCTGTATTCAATGAGAATGTTTCAACTGCAATTAAGATTATCATTTACATAGTAAGGGTTCTCGCGGAACCTTTTATATCAATATGAGAGGCATTTAAATAATTAATTCCATACGAAAAACCTGCTCCATTGGTCAAAACTATTTATTACCTCACACGATCGAGATTGGCGGCACATGAGATAAACGACCAGAAGAACATCTTTATAGCCAAATATTTCATACCATAAAACTGATGTGCGTAGAATACTCGACCAATGAAGTTATACGAGTTAAGTTATACACAGACAGCGCCAAATGTATTAATAAATATTAATTGTTTGTGATTAATCAGAAAGGATTAAACAATTAAAAAACAGTATACGTTCGTAACCGTCGCGTCGTAATATACAATGAAAACATAGTTTAGTTTCTAGATGAATTTTAGTTGTTTTTAAATTATTACAAATCTAACACACAGTTATTCGCCGAAATAATGTTGGCAACTTTATAAACATAACAATAGATATTGGTATTTTGGGTGAAGCGCGTCGGTGTCGTCTTAGGAGCAATCAGCTGTTAAATGGCGCGAGCGAGGGGCCGCTTTCAGTCGAGTTGGCGCGGCTATCTCGTTACTTGGCCGCCCAGCGCTCGCCTGCACCCTGCGCCGCCACCGCCGCCAGCGTAACATAATATTTCCCTTTTATTTATTGGCGCAACGGCGACGACCGGCGCCCCGGACAACCAAATTCCGAGAATCAATCCAAGTCTACGAAAAAAACACTATTTATGTCTATGAAAAAGTTGCCCTGCTTTATTCGGGCAGTTTTTGTTCTGGAACGATTTGCAGGAATCCGCAGGTAATGCCTGGGAAAATATTAATTTGTTAATTTGGCAATGGCGGGGTGGGCAGGACCACTCGAGCGCTTTGAGAGGCAGCAACAATGGCGGCCGCTGCATCGCACCATTAGCGCCCCACGTTCATTAAACAACATAATAGGGCACCGATTATGAGTTGAAGCCATATAATTAGTATGGTGTTTAAGGAATGCATCCGTGGTGCCGCTAAAACAATAAGCCACGCCTTAATCACCTCTGCTCTTCAAATAGTGCGGCTGCCTTGTAAAAAGAGTGATTGATTTCCTGCATCAGAGATAATTAACACGGGCAAAGGGGTTGGAGCTGATTAATCCAATAATTAATTGTTAACGTGTCGATAAGGCAACCAAGATTGGTTTGATAATTTTTGTACAGGCCATATTTTCACAATTTCCATGTATGTATTTAAATTAAGAGTATATCACATGTGAAAAATCGTGATAGAGGAGCGACCTAATTTGTAAATAATTTGATACAACGTTTCAGCAAAGTCAAAATTCATTGAATACATGAAAATAATCAAGTCGAAAACCGTAATTTATAATTCGTTTCAGGAGACAGGATATCTATTCGAAATTAGATGTGAAATTCATCACCATTACTCGAAAATAGAGGAATGTTGATCCTTCCTATACATACATACAACACGTCATTCCTATTCGGCTTTTAGTAAGGAATTACTATCCATATAGTATGTCGTTTTATAAATATTATTACTTATACACTCCAGGTCATATCCTAAAACAGGAAAAAAAACTAAAGCAAGTTTTTTGCTGTCTTTGTGTTAAATTTAATGTTTTAATTTTAATTGATGACACAAAAATATCTAAGCAAACCCCCTTAAATCACAAAGTCCCTATAGGCAGCTACAGTCGATATTGTCCGGAAAAAAGCACTGGTTGCAAAGTATACTTATAAATACGTATTTAAGACCTGGAAGAGCATGAGATAAGTTGGATCGACCTGTATTATATGTTTGGCAACTAATTTACAAAGATAAACTTTTGTATTAGTGCATAAAATAAGAAGCAACTGATATTCTTGATTGATTGTATGGTTCTTAATAATTATAGATAGATAACATAACTTTTTGAAACAAACTCTCAATAAAATAAGCTACTTTAAATTGTATTCACTCTTTTAGACAAAGCCGCAAAACAAATTATAAGGCATTCTACAAAAAATCATACACAAAAAAATATTACCGAATTATTCCGTTTAATCAGTCAATCTAATCAAGACTCATTCCCATTACATATCAATTTTGAGCTTAATCAAGTCGAAAAATGTAACAAAATACCAATTCACTCACTCGCGACATCTGTTATCATTAGTGATACACTTATTGACGACTGTATTGAACCACAATAATTTACTACCGGCCAATTATGTCTAGATAAAGCGATGCTACACATGCACATTAAGTGATCTAGTTATGCTATTTGCAGTATTGAATTACTGACCTATTAATTGGTTACAATTATAGCGAATAAAACAGTTCAGTGGACTAAACTATTAGCGTTTTATTAAATCGTAGAATCGTCTTTCGGATCAATTAATTTAATAAAAAGGCTGGAAGGCATGTTAAGGAACGATATGACAGTTTAATGCGATCTGCGTGAGATACGGCACTTAACGAACCCGACTACAGGGTGAGGAATTCCGACCAACTGGTATACGTACTTACATAACTACCTCAGCGTAGAGATATGAATAAGAGATATTTATAACTTATGGTACACACAGAATCACGACCTGTATCCTAGCAAATAATAAGCTTTCGGAATGGTAGACTCACGATCTTTAAGCGTCTATATTTAATGATGTATTAAGATATCTCGTAGTTTTAAATCTTTTAGATTATTTCAGACAGTCTTACATATATAGATTGAAAACAATAGACCTGTATATACCTGTACAACCTGTATATAATGTATATTAAATGACTTAAATGTTAAGTACGTATTACTTGTAAATAAGAAATACCCGTATACAAAAATACCCACTCTTTACAATAATAATAGATAATATTCAACGTAAGTCTATGCCAAGCAAATGAAGCTCTAGGTAGGTATTTAAATTAAAGCAGGAAATATGGATCCAGCACAAAGCACTAATATAGAGTAGAATACTTAGGTTTGCTTTCAATTACCTATTAAATATACAAGAACTGAATAAATCAATGCATTACATTCAGATAGAAATATATTCATTCAGCTAGAATAACATGGCCAAAAATTTGGAGACACAAAGGTCCAATTACACATAGCTCATTTCGAAACAACCTGTAACTTATTTCTTTGTCCTATAGCAACACAGCGCCACTTTTTTGCCAACGGGACATATATAAACGCCTTTATTCCTATGGGTATAAGAGTCAATACTCGCCTGATAATAGCCGGAGATATCTGTGAATGCACTTGACACCATAACAAATGGACGGTAGAACTAACAAAGACGAGTTGGGACCCTTTATAAGCCGCTTGTCCTCTAATCCGTTCTGTTGATAACTAGAACTAATGGTTATTTATCGCCGTTGGACTGAGATTCTAAGCTAGATTTGAATTGTCTAATTATTTAGATGTACATAGAAAGGAATGCGTACATTGTACATTTTCTTATGCGTATGGTAGGTATAAGACCTATAATGTAAAAACCAAATGTCATAGCATATGAAAAAGATTTAGATTAATAAGAGTAATAACCAGTCGTCTATGGTGCATCAACAAAGTCAGTAGCTCAGTGAAAGTTGAAAATACAAATAATTATTTTCGGCTGAATATTTAGTCAATTGTGATGCCAAACTGGCTAAATATGTTCGCTTTGGGATAACATTTGGATCCTCAACTGGAACGAACCGAAGAACAAAGAAGAGAAGAATTGGAGCTTCGATTTCGTTTTTCTTCGGTTGTAGCGGCTGGCGGCGTTGGTGTAACCATGGCGATGGAATAACAAGAAGTCTAAGCGCCGTGGCATCAGTGTTTGTACTTCAGCCGACATAACCTTAGTGGTGAATGGCTTAATAAAAAAAAAGAAGAGTAATAACGTACAGGTGGTTCCAATGATGAAAGGCACAAAAATATAATATACTGAAGGATGCTAATAGAAGCATCTGTTTCGCCGCATATATTTAAGTTAGGTTCTTAAAAACGGAAAATGCATGTCCCAGATCTCAACCTCTCTAACCTACTACGAAAATAACTAAACCGTTTTCACCTACATAGAACGAAACAATGATTGGATTTTTATTGGTGCATAGAACTCTTAGCTTTGTATATAATTCAATATCGAGAATATGTAAATAAACGTGTCGCAGTTATTTATAAATAAGTCAATTTAGCTTCTTTCAATTCTATATTTATTCAATGAATATTGGAATAGATAAATTTAGATCAATTGGTTTGTACGTACATATATCCTTCTAAAAAGATTATACTGCCTAAACAAATAATAATGTAACAGTAAAAAAACTATTCCCCATTGAACATAGCACGAGCTAAGAAAGTAATTTGTATGCCAAAATATGTAGCGGTATTTTTATGTTTAAGTTTCTCTTATGCACTATACACATAACATTATAATTTCTTTGTTTCTATAAAGGGATTCTACCACGGTAGTCAGAAGATTGATGACTACACCCTTGATAAGACTTTGGTGCTCAAAACAGATTCAGTAAGTATTCGAAGAAGGTAATCGACGGTATAAGACTACCTTGTAAGCGCTATTTATTTTATAATATTAGCGTATTGTATTTTATATAAGTACGTATAACCAACTCAAGTTATATAGATTCGTACTTTCGTTTTTATCATTTAGTCAACTCACATAATTTCGTCGATCAATATTTATAATGTAAGTTATGAAAGTAGCAAAAGAATTAATAATACATTATGTAGAATGATGAACATACCTTCGTCATATTCCAAGTACTTTGAGTAATTATACAAATCATGGCTACGTTGAAATGGAATATTGATGACGACTTTTAGTTTTACTATTATTTCTAGTTCCTATCTTGCTAGAATACTTAATGTGAGCTGTGCTTGATAAAAAGATACACAACTCTATAGTCAGCCTACGTATTTAGACCTCATAGATTTCGGACGGAATTCCCCGTTTAACGATCTAATTTCTAAAACTCTAAAGTGCATCGTTTTGGCTGCGACTAATGCTATTCACTTGTTAGACGAACATTGTCATATATATTATTCAACTAACTATTTGTTTATTCGATAGCTCTATCTACAGAACCGCAGCAGTTGAAACTTCAAAATACTCCAAAGAAATATAATAAACTTGATTAAATAAATTAGATAAACTTTAAAACTGTATCCATATATTTACACTACAAGAACAAACAGATTTACATAAATTATCAAAAATACTTACTCTTGTACAAACAACAATTATTCCTTAAACAAACTCACTCACTATTATCGCTATCACTTCCCGAATAGTTCGCTAAGAGAGACAAACTCGTTGCTGTCTTATTTTCCTTCACTTCTGTACTGTTATTAACTTTAGTATCTTTTGAATTATTTCCTATAGAATCCACTTTACTACTTTCTGTAGCAGTTGTTACTTCAGACTTCTTCTTGACCAGATTACTTAGACTTGTATTCTTAGATATCACACCTATACTTTTGTTCCATACTGGTTTCTGTGTACTAGCTGGTTTGTGTGTGGCGGCAGGTTTCGATGGTTTCTCCTCTATTCGAGAGGTCTTAGCTGGTGGCCCTTCGTCGATTTCTTCCACAATCTCTTCTGCTACTATCTTGCGGGTTGGCTTGGCGAATTTCACTGACCTGGAATTATAGAAACAAGTTAATTAAATGAAATCTTATTTTTATGTCTTATGTCCTTGTTGGTATCCAATTATTGTTTATTAATTTTATTGTATGTTATTGATTTGGATCAAGATAATTATGTTTGATTAGGCAAGATTCAAAGAATTATTTAGAACATAAACACCTATGTTCTCCGTTCTTGCATAATTTAATTCTCTATTTCCCTAACCTACTCTTCATAGTTCGACACCTCGAACGATCCTGTCAAATTTATTGTACTATACTCATAACCATTAACCTTCTAATATCGTAACTCAATAAAATGAAATTCTTTGCTGAATAATTGCTCAGGAGGTGAAATTAAGGATAAAAAGGCGATGGTTCCCTGTACATTTTCACCCGAAGCATGTATTAATGAAACCTTTTATATTTTCAAATTATATCTATCTAGATATACGCATACCAGTCCTAACATGACGTAAAACAATCATAGTTAAGATACGAATCATTCTTCGGAATAGGCAATAGTCGGTGTCTTACACGACGACCTCCAGCAGATAAATTGCGCGCTGACTTCCTGGCTACAAGTGAACTTTGAGTGGCCAAACACCGTCATAGATACGACAGTGATCAATCGAGCCTAATTACTCAAAAGCTTTTTTCCATTAACATTACTTTTTACTACTTATCACCCAATAAATACCAAATAATCACACAACAAACTATACACCATTAAACAACATACATACATATATATGCCTAGCATCGTATACTGAGGCAGCACCTTTTCACTGCATCAATGTATACGCAAATTTTTTTACATATATTTTTTCCATGTTTGTGTTTTGTTAATGTAGTGAATAAAGTTTCTTTCTTTCTTTTTTCTTTCTTTCATATATATACAGAGGGGTAGCCAGATTACAACACATTAGCCAACTTACTTGATAAACTCATCATCCTCCCTCTGTTCCCTGGCCTTCCGCTCCTCAGCCGTCTCGTTCTGGAACTGCCTGAGCATGCCCTCGTAGTCCACCGCCCTCTGGCGACGGTTCAGCTCCTTCAAGTCTTCAAGACTTTCCAGGATCTCTATCTCTTGCTTTGATTGTTGGGTGCGGTACTCTGGAAATCGTATAGGAAGAGATTAGGTTTGTTTGGTGTATGTAGCGTGAAGAACAGAATGGCATGTATGAGGATTGTTCAAGGTGGTGATTGATAGTCTCTGCTTATTTCAGTAGGTAGGTGGGTTCAGTGTGCATATGTACAGAAAATAATCTTAATACAAGACAGAACAAGACACTTAAATAAATTAAATAAATTATTATTGTTATCTCTACACTAAAGATTAATTATTTATTTGAATCTGTTTTAGAACTGGGAAGTTAAAAGAATGCCAACTATGTGCATTTTTAAAGAGGAGGACACAGATTGGATGAAAAGTAAGTAATGTTTCTTTAATGTTTTATACAAATGGCATCACAACGCTGCAATAATACTGAGGAGATATTACCAAATAATATAATATAAATATAGTTAAACAGATAGAAACAATCTTCTAAAATATAAAACTAGAGGGTACTTGGTAGGGGCTGGCCTAATAAGACATATAACAGCCAGATAGAGGCTATATTGAAAAAAGGTGACGTTAGGAGTACCTATAACCGCCGAGAGTGTATGAGAGGATGTATTAATGTCAATGAAACCAAAGTGGTCTATCAGGATCGGGACAAATGGGGATCCATGATCTCTGCCTACCCCTCTACACGGAATCAGGCGTGATGTGTATGTATGTATGGTACTTGGTAGCCATTTTTTACCTAAATTTATTATAAAACACATTCTTTAATAATCCAATAGTAATTTATAGTAGTAAATAATTTTACTAAATAACTCTAATAAAGTGGATTCCATGCAAACTATATTTATCATATCACCTCATATGCATCATATACATTATATCACCTCAGTCATCTTTAGCAATATATTGACCTCCAGTCACTTTTTACATACTGAGAAGCAAGGGGCCATCTAAGCACTACTGCTAAGCATAAGTATTAAGCCTAGTCCCTGAGACACAAAAATACTGTGAAGAAAGGCTACCTATAGATTGCATTACTTACCTAATAGTTTCATGGGATTATTGGCTTCTTCCTCTTTCTTCTCTTCAACTTCACGTTCAGCTTTCTCTTCCGCCAGTTTCAAGGCCATGAAGTTCCTTGTTGCGCCTGCTTCTATCTCGTAATCGGTATTCTTAGGGTCCGTTCTGAATGATATTTCTTGGAGACATCTTGTACACTGAAATTGGTAATGAATACATATTGTCACTAATTATTATTTAAATTATAATTGCAAGTACATTTTAAAAAATGTGTTATATAATGTATTTCGTTATTTATAAAGTTAATTCCTTAAGGTGTAACATGTTTAAAATTCCAGACAAACAGTTCATCATTTACACCTCCTCCATCACTTTTATCTCTGTTAGAGCAGTTAGACGTATGAGTGTACATCTTCACAATTGCAATAGTAGTAATTCTATGGTTTATTTGAACCCACTTGTTGACCAGGTAGTCAGTGTAGACTGTGACCGGTGACTACCTACCATGAACAAATAGGTTGCCTTGCAATGCTAGTATTTTTATTGTGAAAATCTACATAAAAAATCACAATAATTCATTTACATTGGTACATGCTCTAAGGTTTGAACCTTTCAGTTTGATTCAGCTACACCAAAACAAATTCAGCTAAGAAATACTAGTAGGAATAAAAAATAACACATTTTCAGCTCTAAAAAACCTGTATAACTTAGCACGGCAATCATTAACCCTCACAGGTAATAGATTGCGGGATATATCATGGTAATTTTAGAGTAAGTGATTTATAACTACATAAATCCCTTTAAGTACCAATGTGAAAGGTGGTATTCTGTACAGCTATGTGGAAAACGCTGTCAATATTTCAAAATATAGTAATATAACTTACTTTTATATAAAACCTGTAAATCCTTATGCCAAGATAATCTTCATTTTCCACATCCTCTTTCCTGGCATTAAACTTCTTTCCCTTGTAAATATATTCACCACATGTAGCGCATCGCATGTTAAAAGGGGCCATAAGTCGTACAGTGTATTGGCGATTTTTGGCCAATTTCATGCGAGGTATCTTTGACGGATCAAAGTCTGGTGGGTAGTATTTCTGGAAAAGTTTAATAAAGAAGATTAAGTAAGTAATAAATAAGTAAAGTAATAGAGATCTACTGTATACTTAACGATAATGCGTACATTTTTTAATTTAAGAGGTATACGCCAATATTAACACATAACCTATACAAATAGAATTTTACTCTTTATATTATTTAGGTTTTAGTCTTCATGTAAGTAATAACTAGTTGTAATAAGTATTTGTGGTACCAAATGAAAGTGGAATGCAAATGTAAGGGTCATTTAGATTTGTAATCCAAAGATTAAAACTAATTGATAAATATTGGGCAACATCTTAAGCAAAGATACTATTAAATAGTGGCATCGTGGTGGTGCTTTTTCCAGTATATAATATATGCAATGTTTGGATTAATCATGCATTCTTAGAATGTAATATCCAAACAATATGCTAAACAGAACTCAAATGTATGTAAAATTCAAGATTGTTATGAATGTAAACAGTGCTATAAATTACTTACATTTAACACTTTACGTTCCGACATTGTGGAAAAGGATTAGTTATTCTGATAGAAAGTTTATTAAACTGTAAGCGGCCTAATATACAACACCAGTTGATTATTGATAGGCAATGCTAAATTTCCTTAAACAAAATAATGTTACTTTATTAAAGCGTGCACGGTCACTATAACTACGCTGCTGTGCAACTGACAAAGAAAATACCATTGTAACTGTCAGTCTAACACTATACGATAATTCTACAAACATCGCGTAATGTAAAAAAGTAAAATGTAGTTGACTTGATACAGCTCAACATACACAGCCGAGTAGATCACGTTGATGACATTTGAAAGAACCAACTGCCGTGTTTCTTAATGATATTAAGACACCTTACATGGGGCATAAATGTTGACTTTCACTATAAAGCCCCAGCGTGATGCGGGTGCAAATATTTAGAGTATACTTATTATTAGAGCTGTTTAGTTACTAAAAATATCCTCTGTAAAGTTATTCATAAAGTCAATAAGACGCAACATTCCCAAACGACCAATTCGTGTGGCACCCACTACCTGTCTATAAATCTTCATCTTCAGGGGCCCAAGTCCACTACTCTGATTTACCAAAAGGCATTAGTCGTCTTCGACTACAGGTAGAAACATAGCCAGTACCGTAGTCACAAAATGTTACATGTAGAATATTTCAAAATTACACTAAATTAAAAAAGTAAAATAATAGATCTTTTGATACATAAAATTGTTTAATCAATCTTTAAGTTACAAAGATGAATAACCAAATATCAATAACATTGTAAACTTTAAGAAAACAAAACAATTCAAATAAATAAAAGACAATACAAAATCCACAAACAATAATTATTAATCTTGACGTTAAAAGAACAGGAATCGCCTGAAAATAATGTAAAATTTCTAATTAGTATGGCTCACCCATCAATATCAAGAGCAAAAAGTTCAACTGTAATAAGAATAAAAATTAAATGTCAAAAATTTATGGTAGTACGAGACGTTTGCTGACGAGCATTGAGCTGATATCTAATCAGAATTAAGTGAAATTTTGTATTGTCTTATTTACAAAATCAAGTTTATTCAGTATAATCATTTAAAATTTTGGAAGAAATGACCTGTCTCGTTTCGCCTCTTCAGCCACCAGTTCATGTTCTAAGGCTGCAATTTTCTCTTCGTTCCGAGTGCGTTGCGCCTGCGCCCGCCGTTGTTGCTCCTCCAGGGACACGATGATCTTCTCCAACCGCGAAATGTGATGTTGCTTGTTGTTCAGCGACACGAAAAGGCTCTCCACTTCCTCTGCCTTGGACGCCACTTGTTGGTTAACCTGTGTCGTTGAAAACAGATGAATAATGACCATTTTAAAGATTGAAGTGTATAAAAATTAATCACCAAGACACGTCATCACAGTCCATTGGTATTATCTTACTTTTTATAAGCAATATTAAGATTTGATTATGTTTTAATGATTTTTATTCTCGATTTGCATTTTGGGGCTTGGCAGTAAACCTTAAAACCGCATGCGTAATAGACGATAAGAAGTATAAATATTCAGTTATTTTAAATTAAAAAAAAAGACAGCGGCGAACTTATTCGTACATTCACTCGAACCGTGAAGAACAGAAGCAACGTATGAAAATGTTAATGGATCTGAGTGAGAAAGCGAATTTTCAGGATCATTCAATTTTACGATGGCGATCAATAATAGTCTTAGCTTTTTTTGAAAGGAAAGTAGAGGCATGACTATATGAATAAAGAAAAATTAAAATTAAAGTAATCTGTTCACCTCCTCTACAATTTTCATCTTATTCTGCATTTCTTTTTGCAAGGCAGCCATCTCCTTGCTTTGTTCAGCCTCCTTGCTCTTGAGCATTGCTACGAGATCTTCTCGCATCTATAAGATACATTTCACATAGTTACTTATTGTTTTTACAACTACATCACAAATGAGACAACAACTTTTGTTGACGGTTATTACGAGACTGCAATATCAGTAACGAACTTTTTTTGTGTTCGATCATTATAATTCTACCATTACACCCAAGTTCCTATAATTATAAGCTTTTTAATTTTGTTAACCTTCCTATGTTTGGTATTTTGCTGCAGTACCAAAATGATGTACTGTGATGATCGCTGACTAGATAGCATCTATATGAACAGCCGTTTTTATTTACATATGGGCAATTTATCATAATTATATATTTTATTACATGTGGCATGTAAATGCCCCTATCATTTATCTCGTCAATAAGTTATTTCGTCTCTTACCATGGAGATACTTATATATATTTTCTGAAATAAATGATCACATTATACAATGTATATCAAACGTACCTTAATAATCTTGGCCTGCGATCGGGATGTCTTCTCTAGCTGTTCCAACTGTTGCTCCTTTTGCGTGAGCACCTCAATGAAATGCTCATTATTCCGTTCAGCGTCCATCAGGGCCATTTTCATTGCCATATTCTGCGCAAATAATTATCATTTAGTCAGTCGTCTATGGTTCGTCAACAAAGTCAGCAGCTCAGTGAAAGTTGAAAATACAAATAATTATTTTCAGCAGAATATTTAGTCAATTGTGATGCCGAACTGGCTAATTATGTTCGCTTTAGGATTATATTTGGATCCTCAACTGGAACGAACCGAAGAACAGGAAAGAGAAGAATTGGAGCTTCAACCTCATTTTTCTTCGGTTGTAGCGGCTGGCGGCGTTGGTGTATCCATGACGATGGAATAACAAGAAGTGGAAACGCCTTGGCATCAGCGTTTTTAGTTGAACCGACATAACGTGAGTGGTGAATGGCTTATTAAAGAATAAAAAAAAGATAGAAAAAATAATCATTTAGTCTAGTCGGAAATGGAACTGAATGTTAAATTGGAAAATACTAATAAATTATCAAATTTATTTATTACACGATGGCTTTGATAGAATTGCGAAACTTTTAGGTTGCTGATTCTACAAAGTTTGTAATATTTACCTCCTGCTGTAGTTCAATGAAATGCTGATCTGTAGGACTGGTTTTATTCTGTAAATTCCTGATATGCGTGTGTAGATCTTGGAAATACTGCTCATAATGGATCGACTTTTTCTCTCTATGTAAAAAACAGTAAAATTAAGCGAACCGATTTCATTTATGTAGAGTAAGGGGCTAATTTGCAGCAATATTTTGTATTACTAGGATCGCAAAACCGATAGCTATGCTAAAGGTGACCAAGAAGTAATTATGCGTATCCAATGTTCTTCTCGACTCAAAAGAGATTTAAAGCCCTATAGTGGTATACTTACAGAGTAAACGTGAAACTCTTCCTAAATATCGGCAAAAATATTTAACATACACTTCACGACTTGTGTATATACTACTGCCTTTTTTATTGTGACTGAGTTGAGGCTTGAGTGCCCATCTCCGAAATATTAGGCATTTCAGGCACGAGCCACTCGATGCCCGCGTTTCACTAGATAGACAGCACTCAACATGATAAGTAGTGAACCTTATCGCCTTATACAGGCACTGACAATTTGCTCTCGTTTCTTAACAATGCATTTCCTCACCGTTAGCTATTGTATATTATGTACTTAAATGAAAAATATTTTTTTATTTCATTCATTGGTCAATGCTATAGCCGCTATTCGAACCCAGGACCTCTAATAAGAAATCAGAGCCCTAACACAATAGGCTACAGCCAATAAGAATATTGAAATATTACAAGAATACAAGAATAGTAAAACAGCTAATGTTAATTTTTCGTATATAATTACCTGAATTTGATTTCTTTAATCAAATCATTGATCTGGTTCTGCATTTGATTAATGATTTCCTCTTTGCCCGCCAGATCCGCTCCCAGCTTCAGCGTCAAGCCCGACGGATCCTCGGAATCCTATCATTTGAATCATTCTTAATTTATTCATTTACATGGCTTACCGCATGTCACTTTGAATTGAGACTTAACTACAAAATGTTGCTAGGGAAACTATTCTTCTAACATAAATATTGCATTCATAGATTCATACATACACTCTCAAGTCCATAATCACCTAAGCGATGGATACAACAAAAGGTATCTGGCCAACACGTGGGTTCCAGGTGGCCAAGGGTTGGCCGTGAACGCGTTTTTTATTCGCTTATTGTACATAGCCTTAAAATTCTTGGCTATTGTCACACTGTCTTATTAGACTAAATTAATTGGTCCTTAAAAATGGGTTTTTTTTTCTGCCTATAATTATTACGCTTGCTTATATTTCTACATATTTCAAATTTTCATTAATTAATGAAAACGTCAAGGCTCTGGTATAAAACAGAAAGAAAAAAATATTTTGAGATATCCGATGTGTTAGATTGTTGACATCACGCTTTCAGTGTAAACGTTTTAAACATCAAACGCCTGCTTTACTCACTTTGCATAGGGTCTCTATGTATCTGACTTTCTCTTGTCGAACTTCGGAAAGTTCATCTTCGACGAGTCTCAACGCTTCCTTAGTGGCTTGTAACTCTGCCAAAAGTTCCATTTCCCTCACTGTAGGTACGTCTGTAAGAGAGCAATGTAATGGAAGTAAGTCACCTATTATACATCTCCACTTCCTACTCCGATTTATACGTCAAATGCGACTGAGCAGCGGGGCTACTGAAGACAAGATTTTATTTTATTTCTTATTCTGTAGTGATTCGTCGTCGGGAGAGAACCTTGAAGACGTTATATATCCCAGGTCACATTAGCACCTGGGTTAGAAAGACATTGATATGGGCAGGTAACAGGTTGCTAGCCCATCTCTCAACACATTATTCATCTCTCACTCTCCTAGTTACTTAATCAAAATATTTACGTGGAAAACTGTCATCTAACTCAAACCTAAAACGAAACTAAACAAATTGATATGAATGCAAAATGATATTACCAGATATTTGTACACTTTCAATATGTGCGATTTTCGCTGAAAGTTCTTCACAGCGATTCTTCCACTCATTGGTCTCCTGCTCAGCCGCCTCCCTGGCCTCGGTGACTGCTGCCATGTTGGCTGACAATTGCTTGACCTTATCTTGTAGCTCTTTTATTTCCTTATGCTTTGACAAAACCACATTCTTGCTTTTTTCCACGGATTCTTCAGCCACTTCCTTCATTGCGTCAAGTCTGCAGAAAACACAAAAATTATCACGTGCTATTTGAAAGAGAATAAAAAATGCTTTTGTGATTTGCAATATTTTAAATTAGAACTTACTCAGATTGCAGTTTATTTTTCTGCTCGGTCAATTGAGCATTAGAATTTTCGGAAACTTTCAATGATTCTCTCGCCTTTCTTAATTTTTGTTCTACAGCCGTCTCACGCTGTCGACTCTAAAAAGGGAATAGAGAGAGTTATCATAGAGTATTAAGATATTGTTTATTATTTATTTTGTATATTATAACAAAAAAACACTTTCACGGCACATTGGGGGGTAGTTAGAAAAGTCCGTATATCTATGACTGCATTTGCGAAAATAGTAAATCTACTACCACAGTTACCATCTGCTTAGTGAACCGTATCACCATTAGTATCATATAATACATTTCAAACTGCAATAAGCTTTACAATTTCTATATCATATGATATACAACCTAGATGAAATTATTGCTCACTACTTACGTGATCTTCAGCCGCTTTAGCTGCCGCAGTGAGCTCAGCAACTTTCCCTTCAGCATCCTTCAACTGTTTCTCCATTTGCTTCAAACGATTGCGAGTAGACCTCAGCTGTGACTCGGTGCTTTTAAACCTCTCTTCTAATTGCTTATTAGTACTATCAGACGGTACTGGGGTCTCTAGATTGTCATGACTTTCCTAAAAATTTAATATGTTTTCATTACTATAAATCTACCTTTAAATATATCACTCTTAAATACAGTTTGGTATATTTTGAATGTTAGGGATGAACGCTGCGTGCAAAATGCGGCCTAAGT
>JAMBLF010001079.1:0-129232 GCA_030578115.1 Leucoptera coffeella
GTGGAGTTGGCTATATATTTTATACCCGTGCAAAGTCGGAGCGGGTCACTAGTATATTTAAATTTAATATATTTCGTAAAGGAAGATCTGCAGAGAAATGCCAAGAAACTCTGCATACATTATTCAACACAAATTGAGTTAAATAATCCATCAGAATGTGATTGAAACCCAACCAGCTATGTATATAATACAATGTATGAGTTTACATACAACGAATTTTATTTAAATAATAAGCTTGGAGGTGTACTGGATATGGATGTCGTCAAGAGTACGTCTTAACGTGTAAATACTATACATAAATATTAACTATACTTCAACATATTTTAACATTAAAATGTAGAACAGTGCTAACAATTTTAAAAATTAATAGATAACCAACAAATGATATCACTATATAGAAACAAGAGGATCGCAATTACGGTTTTAGCATACAATTTAAATTTTTTTTTCATTTTGAAATGGGTAATACTCGTTCATAAATGAAATTAAAATCTTTTTATTCAATATAAGGACCAAAGAATCACTTATTGAAAGTAACAAAAAAACATTGTATTATAAAAAATAACATTAATATAAACTAATTATTATAATAAATCAAATTCGATTAACAAAACTACACTTATACACATATATACATACATACACATCACGCCTGATTCCCTATAGAGGTACGCAGAGATCACTCGTAATATAATCAATACTCGTTCACAGAGGCTATAAGTACGATATACCTATTAGGGTTTAAGGAACATAGTAAATGGTAGTCGTAGTATGAGCCGCGTACCTGTATGTAGTCGACCCTCGCCTTGTTCTCTGCCTTCTCCAGCGGGATGGGCGGCGTGAGTGTGCTCATCGCACCCGTTATCGTCTGTAACATACAAAACAGTTTTAGT
Source organism: Leucoptera coffeella (assembly GCA_030578115.1). Classification (NCBI taxonomy): domain Eukaryota; kingdom Metazoa; phylum Arthropoda; class Insecta; order Lepidoptera; family Lyonetiidae; genus Leucoptera; species Leucoptera coffeella. The sequence continues at coordinate 894 of JAMBLF010001079.1, forward strand.
ACAATCATACATACATAGGTCATCCCTGTTTTCTTGTAGAGGGATAGGCAAAGATGACAAATATCTATCTGGACCACTACTTCTTCATTGATGCTTAGACATAACACTGTACACATTCGGCGGTTATAGGTATTTCTAAAGTCACTATCATCATTACTATGTACATTTTTACAATAAAAATACATTAAAGCAATTCAGCGAACGCATCGTGCTAACATCTACATGATTGTGGTTGCAGCGTGTGTGGGAAAATGGTTCAAACTGATTTCAAATCATTTTCAAGGCGGTTTCGTTGCAGATTCGTTTGACCGTGTGTTCTGAGCTTTTTCACTCTCCTTTGAATATCATCATAATATATTCCACCTGTTGTAAACAGACTTCCCAAATACACACACTTTCACCCGTTCCACTTTTTACAAAGCATTTTCATAACACACCTTTCATATAAAAAAGACAAACGCGTTCACGACAATTAACCCTTGCAGGGTATTCAGAAGTTCAAATTTCCATCTCCGCAATTGGGAAGGTAGTGATTCTATGGCTACCTTGAACCGGTGTTGGCCAGATAGTCAGTACTCAATTTGACAGGTGGTAAGCCGTGTCGCCATTTACTAGCACTAACTATTACCTGTTCGAAATCGGTGCCAATCGGAAATAAACTTAATTTCCATTGATACATGAGCGAGATTTGAACTCTGTACCCACTGCTACAGACTCAAGCCCCAAACAACTCGTGAAAATACCCGGCGTATACTCACACGCTTACCTGTCACATTGAGTGCTGACTATCTGGTCAACACGTGGATTCGAGGTGGCCACAGAATTACTACTTTCGCAATTGCGGAGATGGACACCTGAACCTCTTGACTGCCCCGGAAGGGGACCATTAGGTGGTGTTTTTGTATTGTATTTATACGTTATTTATAATATGACTCAACGAATAGTGGTAGTTTATGCAGTATCTAGCTATATATCTAGGCGTTATCCCGCAAGGGTTAATAGTGAACGCGTTGTTGTATGTATAACTTATACACTCACAAGTATAGCGTCCCGTATGTTCTTCTTGATGTCGTCGATCTTCTCGCGGCGCTCCTTGTCCGAGAAGCCGTTCACGTGCAGGATGCGCATCTGCTTCACGATCGTCGACTTGCCCGACTCGCCCGCGCCCAGCAGCAGCAAACGGTGCGTTGCTCGGTACAACTGGAATGACCACATAGTGGAGTTAGTCATATAATTATAATAATACTGTAGGACATAGCCCCTTGGTAAGTACATTTAAGACTTGTGTTAAGGGTACTTGTCAACGTATATTTAAGAAATATATACATATTATATAGCATATATAATCAACGACCAGACTGGAAAGCAGAAGAAAAGCGGAGTTCTTAACTCTGTCTCCATCGGGAATCGAACCCGAGACCTCACGATTAGCGTTCGAGAGTCGTAACAGATCGCGCCACGGAGGTAGCCAAACTCATATAATTATAATAAGCATACATACTTCATACCTGATTCCCTGTAGAGGGTTAGGCAGGGAACACCATTTGTTCCGATCCTGACAGACCACTTTTGCTAAAGCACCAATAATAATATTTGAGACAGTACACCAACTAAACTAACTTATTGGTAAGTTAATTTAAGACTTGTGTTAAGGGTACTAGTCAACATATTTTATACCTGTGTGAAGCCAGAGCGGGTCACTTGTTTAATAATAATTTTAACATCTGTCACACAAACCTGCTTATCCTTCTGCAGTTGCCGAGTAATGGCATCGCTGCGGCGCTTGAGGGTGCGCGGGTCGTCGCCCTCCGCGTTGCTCTTGCCGCCCGGCGAGCCAAAGCACCCCATGGCCGACAGCGCTGACCACCTGGAAGACCAGCGGATACAACGGCCGGTTAGTCATCAGCTAACAGACATTATTCTAAAAATTCTGGCCTCGCTCTATAGGAATGTACACAAGATTCTATAACCCTCTAAAGGGGTCTAAGCTCTTAAATATATACAATTAATACTGTAACAACTTAATATGAAATAAAGATTATTATTATTATTAGATACCAGGGTATGTTGTAGGATACAATAATAGAAATCTATAGAAGATCCGTAGTTCTCAAAAGACATTTTGCAGGAGGCAGCTAAGAGACTAAAGATAAAGGGAACTTATTGGGTGATTAACTAGCAACTATCATCAAGGTTCATAAAAAGCATCACAACCCAATAGTTCAAGTAGATAGTGCAACATATATTATATCTCTAAAATTCTATCTATTTTTGGCATTTCTTCTCTACAGGATTTACCTCTACGAAATGCCAATAGTTGAATTGAATTTATTTTAATTTTATTATAGATTAACTAATTATAATGATTTTCTTTTTATTTTCATGTGAATTTTTTTTACTTTCAATAAGTGATTTTATGATCCTGATATTGAATAAAAAGCATTTCATTTCATTACTCTGAATGAGCTAAAAGGACTTGACTATATGTATGTTAACGTGTGTATGTATGTTAAATATTAGAAAAGACTTTACACAACATTAAGTGGCAGAAGGTTCAAGAAGAGAACAAGAGATGGACAATAATGACAATGTGTATATTTTATTTATCACAATGTTATTTGTATGAGAGTCAATGAAGCGAAATTGGTTTCTCAGGACCAGGGCAAACGGAGACTCCCATCTATAGAGAAATGGGCGTAATGTGTGTTAAACATATACTTAACAACTTAGAATGTAATTACATACTATTCAAAAATCAAACATACAAGATACTCTTGATAATTAAAAAAAAATAATTAACCATCTAATTAGATACATTCATAGATTCACCCCCTAGATTAGATCTAAACTTATATTATTTAGATAACTAGACATTGAAACTGAACATAACAAAATTCATAATATATTTAAAAATATATTTAATAACATAATATCATTAAAAAATCAATCCACAATGAATACTTGCCTCTTTTTCACATTCATTTCTAAAGCTATCTAATCCATAACAACTTTCACACTTATTCTCTTAAGCACGACTTAAACACACTTTATAAAACACAACTACTTAATGCCACATATTAAAAAAATAACACCAATTCCTTTAATATTCAATATAAGAGGATGAATATTTAAAAATCTTTGTTCCACAGAGAAACACCACACAACTAATGAGGTTGAAACAATAAGAAGCGTGAGAATCACATTAGCCGACAAGCATTAATTGCTATTCACTCATTTTTATTGTAACACACTGTAACCATCGATTACTATTGGTCCGAGCCTTTCAGTCATTAATTATACTAGCTACGGGTTGCTCTCTACCATTTCATTGGAATTAGATAGAGAGGAAAATATCTGTTGGATAATTATGTGTGACCAGTGCTTTAGTAAGTAATCTATTAAGTAATTTTATCTTTCAAGCTTTCTTATACATATTAAGTTATTTTATTAAAGCTTTCTACACAGTAATTTCTGTGCGAGTATGAGACGTAAATATAATGTTAACTAGCTGCCATTCTTTTTGGTGTATTAAAGAAAGGGATCAAGGGACTGGGGGTAAAAAGAATCCTTATTAATATTGGAACGATTGGCTAGTAATTCATTGACAATGGAACATCACAACCTGAATATTTATGCTAAAAAGTGATAACTAAAGACTATTCAGACTATTCAGTGCCTGAGGATCTGTCCACCTTGAAAGGGTTGATAGGATATGATAAAATATGTATGTAACATACATAAACAGTAATTAGGGAATTTTTAGGAAAATGGTTAGTGATCAAACTGATCATTAAAAAATTAACTAAGAAAGTTCCTTTTAAGATAGTAATGTAACTCATGATAATAGTTCTGTTCTAGTACCAGTGGAACGTAAAAATAATCTAAGTTGCTGGTAATTATCCTTGCAGGTCATTAAAGGGGACTAGGGGTAAATTGAGTCTATTGAGCTATCTATCTATATGACCTCACAACCCCAATGGTTATACTAAAAAGAGGCTTAGTTAGAAAATATATCTTCAAGGTTCTGTTATATTGTCAGTTCTAACTCTAAAAAGAAAGCTCTCTAAATAAATTTAATAAATAAGAAATGGCATATCAACAATACTGAATAGCACATCACAAAAATACAGTTGCATAATTAACCTTTAATATACATTATTTTTGGTCAAAATTTTAGTAACTAATTTTGATGTACATTATTTCATTGATTTTCCTTTCTAAAACTGAATGAAACAAAATAATCTAAAATGTATCACTCTAACTTTTGGTTATAACCTGAATGTTGCCTGAAAAATTAAGCACCATTTTTCTATGGTAACCAACATTTATGTTATAATTACAGGATTAGTTATTTATTTCATTTGTAAGAATCTTATATCTACAGCAACCAATAAAAAGGCACTACATTCTATGAGGATAAAAAAATTCCTTACTCTATTAACTATATTGGTTGATACTACAACAGAAAAGAACAAGTTAATCAGGCAATCTAATTTATCTAGATACTACTAATGGGACTTATTTAAGTTTTTATATAATAAAGTTACCTTTGTTATTAACCTGACCAAGACCAAGGCTGCTGCAACGTAGCCGCAACGTCGGGTTAATAATAAAGGTAACTTTATTTTGTAAGAACTTATGCGATAAGTCCCATTAGTTATTAATCATGAGTATAAATCACGAATCTCTTAAAACAATAATTATCTAAATACATACATACGATTATGCCTCTACTTCCCTAACAGGGTAAGCAGACTATTCATCACCAACTGGGATGATCCTAATAATAAGTACACTAATAAGTACATTTAAGACTTGTGTTAAGGGTACTAGTCAACGTATATTTAAAAAATACCAGACTGGAAAGCAGAACAAAAGGGTAGTTCTTAACTCTGCCTCCACCAGGAATCGAACTCGGGACACAATCAGCGTTCATCCTAACAAATCTCTCTTACACCTAATAACCTTCTCATGTGTTCTCTTCTGTTCATTTTAGTACTTACTCCTGCCTTGGGAAGAATAGCTCCAATTTGATATACTATGTATAAAAGATCTACTATATCTATACTACAGAGTAAATTTTTATTACATAGAGCCATATACCATCAGCTTTTGTTATTCAGCATAAAAAGTTAGCTTGTTACTCTTACTGGACAATGTACCCACTGATAAAGTGTAATTATATGATAAATATGTGAAATTGACAATTGCAAAAATGGTTTGACACTACTATTATAGCATAAAAGCTTATTAATTGGGAACTGCTCCATATATGCTTGTTACTTATATGCATTCTTTTGATAATGTGGTGAATGTTCTTTAGTATTCAATTATTTGGGATTAAGTCTAAGATGTAAATGTTACATTAGGCGATGGTAGGTAGGTAATGGAATTTTTCTAACACAGATTTAGTTATCTGTAATTGCATTTAGTTTACCAAAACATTGTCTATCTGTATAAGCAAGTGAATATCACTTTAAGGAATAATGAAATTATAACAGATAACGCAAAAGCGCCGTATACCGACCACTGATAGAGTTGACTACGTAAATCACAAAAAAGATACAGAAAATGTTTTAAGTATAATAATATAAAACGTTCTTTAAAAAGATTACGATATTTACTTTCATAAAATCACAAAGAAAAATATCTAATTTGCCTTTTTCATACCTAAATCTGGTATCAAACTCAAAAAACTTGATTTATACCGAAAGCACCGTTTACAGACCGGCTGACGCCTGACGTTCCTGATTCCGACCACTGAGGTGCCTGATTCCGACCAGCCGTATCTCGCCTGCTAAAATACCTTCTATGCTCACAAAACGAAAGAAATCAAGCCTTTAATATAACCCCGTAATAAGTATGCTACCTGCTTGTAAATTTCTTAAAAAATTTCGATATTTTATGGTTGTTGACAAAGCAAATCATGCTGCGAATATTTCGTAGGTAAATTTTTTTTGTCGCGGCCTTAACACATAGACCAGCGTCAGTACCAAAGTGGCGTAGTCCCTCTCTCATTATGAATTGACTTGATATGTAGGGTCGAGAAGAACATTCACTGCCGTTCACCTAAAAACCAGCTTTTTATGATGGTCATGGAGTGGAATTGAAACTAGAGCGTTGCATGGCGTAAGCAATTGTGGAACTCTTTTTGAAACATCCAGGTGGCTGACAAATAACACTCTTGTGAGAGCTGAAGGGCCTCATCTTTGTCACCTTCTCTTCTGCCAAACCGAACAGTCACTCCATACCTAAACTTATACTGTATTGCCCTTGTTCGCTTTCAAGGCAACAAAAGAGCTGGTATGAGACGGTGAATAGGCGTAAACGAAGCCAGAGAGATTGTCAGGATCGTTCAAGGTGACGATCGATAGTCTCTGCTCATCCCATTAGCAAAGCGTATGTTGATTATCATGAATGCTTTAGAAAGACAGGATAGTATGTCAGAATCTCTATAAGAAGTGAACGATCAGGAAGTGGAACAAGTAAAAAAGTGAGAATCTGGTATATTTGGCAAGTATGTTGACTAGATATGGTGAAGGTCATATATAGCGGGGAAGAGACTGAAATAGGGAAATATGACAAACGGGGTTAAGATAGTTTGATGACTGGTCGCTGGTTGAGAGTGGATTCAAAAACGCCGTTCTGGTTCCTACTTTTATATATGGTACTGAATGTTGGGTTTGGAAAAAGTATCACGGTAGCATAATGCAATACAGATCAGGTTCCTAACAAAATATGTACATAATAGAAGATTATGTGATAGGGTAAGGCAATAAATGAAGGCGTGAATGATGCCGTATTAAAGAAGATGGTGAAAATATCAAAAAGAATGTAAAGGTTGTTTGGGCAAATGGAGAGGATGCATGAAAGCTAGGCTACGAAAATATTTACAAAACCTAGATTGGTAGCGCTGGATGAGGCAGGCCACGTAGAAGTTATGCTGATCTAAATATGATCTTCTCAAAGTGGGTTTACATAGGGAAAGGAACAGAAGACACACAAGATCTTTATGAGGATCGTTCAAGGTGGCGAACAATAGCATATCCCTATACCGTTAGGGAAGTACAGGGGTTAATATATGTATATATATAATAGATGTATGCACTGAATACCTGAAACTAACACATGCAGACTGATCCATGTACTAAGAAACCAAAGGTTCTTGAGTTGGATGGATACCGGTACATGGTGATTAAATCGTGTCCCGATTCCGACCAATCATATTATTTCGTAATAAAATTTTAAATTTTAACATATCTACATATTTTTAGTACTTTTTTACATTATTGACACTTGACTAATATAACAATATAGCAAAAAAGTAATTATATCTGTTTAAAATGACTAAATAGTAAGCATTCAAAACATTCAATGTTAGACATAATGATACGTTTTGAGAATTAAAAGTCAAAGTTTAGACACTTTTTACAAAAAAACTATAATAGTTAGTATTGGTCGGATACAGGTCTTTAAAATAAGAATAGTCTTAAGAGTAAGAAAGTTAACATGAAATAATCTCAAAGCTCATCAAACAAATGAAAAATAGCTTTATTCCCAAAGTACGAAAATCCTGTATCCGACCAGAGTGGTCGGTATTCGGAACGTACTCATTTTATAGAGGACCAGATTCCGACCATTATTATTTGCTTGATATTTTGAATAAAATACGCAAATATTACTTGCTGATTGATATCGACGGTGCTCAACAAACCAATAAATGATATGATGCAAAAATACTACGAATTAAGCAAAGTTTTCTTCAAAATAATCCAGATCTTCGTTTACGCCGATTTATGTTTTTTTCGGATCCGATTTGTCAAAAAAAGTTCCCTTGCGACGATTTCGGTCAAATGAGATATTTGCTGTTAACGTATCTAAACCAAATTTTGTCTTATAATGTAATATAAATTTATGAACTAATTGAGCGCAAATTCATAACTTTAACGTGAAATTTATAAGTTTAGGAGGGAAAAAACCAAAATGGTCGGATACAGGAGGTCGGTCGGTATACGGCGCTTTTACGTTATTCCAAACACATTTTCGTCATTTTCTCACTAAGTTAAAAAGGTTTCCTAGAAGCCTATGCCTAGAACTAGTGATTATGGCTATCTCATTGCTATTTTAAATATGTCCTGCGCAAATCTGGCATGTAAACAGAATGCTTTCTTGCTTAACTTCAGGAATTATAGCATAGAATCCCTCTATCCTTTTTTACAAGTCAATAGCATACGTAAGAACTACTTGAATGTTTGTTTTTGTAATCATTGTTAGATATAAATTGCATGTCTTCTAGTGGTGAAATAGATGTATGCTTTGCATTTACAATTTATTGTAAATTTAATTCAATACACTGAATAAGAGTGATATTAGAAGTGTATATAAACATATTAACCACAAAAGTTAGTATGCAGAAGTGTAGTTACAGTAAGAATGAGATTTTCCAAGTTAAAAGGGTATATTTATAACCAGTTAGCTCAAATTGTCTGTAAATAATGAACAGTTAACATTATTTTATTCTTTAAGCAAAAGTGGAATGTTTCTGGTATCTACCATTTGCATTACATACTTAAAGACAAAAAATACATTAGATTTTAATGATGTATATTGGCTATTTGAATTGATATGAATTGGTTATTTAAAATAAGATTGTATTTAGCAACGCCAAGTATGCATATAAGGGCTTAAGAATGACTTAGACTTATATTAGAACTTATATAGAACAAATAATGGTAACAAATCTAAATCTTTAACTTATACTCTTCGAAAGGGATGAGGAAAGAATGATATGTTTGTATTAATGATTATGATTCATGGTTGGTTGGTTGAACAAGAATTCTATCTGTTTCAAGGACATAAATATCTTACAAATACAAGTAAGATACATAATATTGTCTATAATCTTAAAAGACTATATGGTTTAGAATAGTTATGTTGTAACTATGAGTAATCTTACAGGGAAAACTTGTGAGTATATATGGAGATACTTACCAACAGGTGGGGGTGGCGTTATCAACAGTATCCTGGTTGGGCTGCGAAGGAGACTCGGCTCCCCGCGCACCACCTGCTACTGACGAAGCCGTGGTGACGCCGTGTAGGTACTCACAGCACCATCATATCCACACCACTGCACCAATATTACCTGCCCAGCACTTTCCTCACCATACCCATCGGAAACACGGCGGAGCACTTCACTTCACAATCGCACGGCACACAAACCACGGTCAAGATCGAAGATTTTCAACGGGAAAAATGGCAACCTTCAAATGCTCAAAGATGCTTTATTAGTCCCAAGTGTATTACGATTTACGGTCACAATATTTATGAACTAACACGTTTTTTATTAATAGAACACACGTTTACATTAGCACATTAAATAAATGCATGGAAAATAATTATTTAAAAATAGCTTTTCAAGATTATTTTGATACGAATCTATATCGGTCTTTCTAATATCACTGTACACACCCTGAGTCTCGGGTGGAACGGGTCCTCTTCTTTTACATCAAAACTCGTCTCGCATACGAAAATTAGCACAGAGGAGTTAATTAAACTACAATTAGATGACCTACACCCTGTTAATCTATATAGACATTTTGTAGCGATGCAATGACAGCGGCCGTATCGGCTTTTACGGAAACTAGAAAAAAATCAACATGTCGCCTGCTGGAAAATGTATTTTTTTATCACTCCAAGTCATCTTCGAGGCTGGTCCAATCAAAATCATGGGCGTGGCTAAAAGAAAATCTCGAAAATCTTCTCGACTAGAACAGTTTTCCCAGCAAGGAAAAGCTTAAAATCGATTAAGCCTCATTTACACGGCTTTTGCTTTATATGTTAGTGCTAATATTTTGCAATCTTGTATGATACCCTGCACTATATGTTGCGGTTTCCAAATTATGTTTTATCTTTACCTGTATTTATTTTTCCAACTTTTTTATAGGACTCGAGGATTTATAGATTAATAGGACTAAGGGATTAAAGGACTTGAATGTCTTTGCTGTTTATTTTGTGTGTTAGGATGAATATTCATACAATTTTGTATGTCGTATGATTACTCATCGTCCATGCATCGTTACCCACTATGGTAGTTTACAGGTGGAAAGTTAACGGTTGGCATAGACCACAACGAACAAATTTTGCGCTTGTAGTGGTTCAAATGGACGAACAGGTTGCATTCACATGATTTTCCCTTATTAGAGATATCATTGAGCTTTGAGGGGTGGATCGTTTAGTTGAGCAATTTGTTTCTTCAACGGTGAAGCAAAATATGAGAAAACTACTTACTCTGCACTGTAAGAATAGCCATCGCTTGTGCCCTTGCGGTGCTCATAAGTATTTTATTCTGTGTTATTTTTGCTTTTAAATATTACTTAATTTAGTCCTATAGTCCGAATTAAGAAAATAATTGAACGGTAAAATTTACTGCATCGTGATGTTATTTCTGTAATGAAATGTGCAGGCAGCAACAGCAGTTGCGAAATTAGCTTTAGGGCTAATGATGGGTACTTAATTCACGATCCTATCAACATTCATAGGTATTCAACACTCAATATCTACTTCAACTCTGTTTTTTGGAGAAAAAGCATATTTTTTTATGATAATTTCAAAGGATAATGTTACCACCATTTTTATTATTGTGTTCTTTCGGCGGCCTATCAGCATAACCTGTCAGTCAATATGCTATTTATTAAAATAATTCTGTTGAAACTTGAAGTTAGTTTTGAAATAGCTAGTGGCTAGAGTGAATATCTGTACTGATTTATCTGTTAATTTACCAAAGAAATACCCGGAATATAATAAATGAAAAGAAAAGTAACAATAATTTAGTGATTTCTTTCAAAAAACAGTTTGAGTACATGCGCCGCTGCCGGTTTTAGGTTAACTGTTTGTCGAAGTTTAGCTTGCTTATTTAGCGTTTTTCGTTAAGTTAAGGTAAATAACATCGTGCTTTATTATTGTCATTATTAAAAACTATCATCATTATCATACCTCGGAATTATACTATTCTTTTAAAAAAGTAATTTCTGAAGTAATAAGAACTGCAAAAAAAATTGCTTTGTTTATGTTTTCAGTGAAATGTTTGTTCCCTGAATGTGCATACAAAAAATCGGCACTCGCTGTCTGCATACCACTAGTCCCGCTTTTTAGTCAGGCTATAACAGTCTATTGTTAACAAAACAAACAGTCAAGTAAAATGTATTTTATTTTGTAATTTATCAGGTGGAGATGGCTGATCTTAAAACCATGAAATTATTAGCCCAAAAACTGAATATTGGCGAAGAAGACAAAATTATTAGGTAAGCACAGCCTTTAAATTACTTAGTAACTCTGGTTTTTATTGTTATAAATATAGTTCATAAGAAAAATAAAATCTCAAAAATGTGATTTAAAAGGTATACTTTAGTAAGGTATTGGTAAAATTTATAGTAGTTCACTTGTTGAGGCTTAACTCTGTGTCATAAAGAATTCAAAACTTCAATGCATGTACTTATGGATATTGAGTTTACTGATTTCTAGTGTATATTTTTGTAAAAGATACACTTGCAAAATGAACCAAATACAAATACAGTGAGGAAAAATATTTTAGATAACCTACCTGTTTTCTGAACAGGCTCTTACAGCCAGTGCTTGCAAATGGCAACATGACTTACCACCTGTCACGAGTTGTGACTTAAGACCTCCTTAATTATGGAGACTGACACCTAAACCTCTGAAAACCGCTTATGTCTTTTATGATATTACCTTTATTTGATTTTTTTAGTTCTGAGATGTTCATTGAAGTATTGATTTATTTCAGCAAAGCAGCTGAATTTGATAGGATTCTGCGTACAAAATCATTAGCTGGTAGCAACATTACGGATACAAGCAAATCTGTCATATGTTTGGCTCTAGCTGCTGAATTCTATGGCTCCAGTGTAGACACGGTAAGAGGATCCCTAATTACTAATGTACATTAATTACCCCCTTGTTTGGTAAACTGCAGGTGATCTTGAAATTTATAGAATTGGCAAGCTACCGCAGTAGGTGATGTTTTGCTACTACTCAACAAGGTTATTGTGTGAGTTGATGTGGGCATGGTTCTGTCAACTATCACACAGAGACATTTATGTGCTTAAATCTCTTTGGGATGGACTAAACCTATGATATATAATAAATATCCTTAGGTCTCTCTTTAGCATGAATATTGAAATTGTAATGTCATAATGGAACATTGATTGGTCAGTATCCTATCTCCCAATAGATTCTATTTATACCTAGTCCCTTAGTTACCTCCTAAGAAATGTTGTGATGAATGGCAGCTAGTAAGCATCCTTACATCCCAGCTAGAATGAGACAAAAATATATAATCAAGGGTCTGTCCACCCCAAAAGGGATTAAGGGTCGTGAATGTATATGTATGTGTTGGAATATAAAAAAATCTCAGTCAGAAGTTCTACCTATTAAGTCTTTAAGTATTCATGCTGCAGTCATCAAATCATTCCTTTATTACTACTGCTTTACTGTAATATGATTTTTGTAACAATTAATCTACTCATATGTTTTTCTCTGCGTCTCATTTGGCCTACAATATGTATATTCCTCATTTTACAAGCATTTATTAACAAACATTTTTATTGTTTATTTATTTATAACAATATCACAACCCTTACAGGGAAATTTCTAATCAGTATGTCTAACATAAAATATTACTATAATAATTACTACTACTACTTACACTTATTATTATTTATTAAATACACTAGCAGCTCTTCAAGCTAATGTGTGTATATCACTGCACTTGAGTTTTAAAAGTTTTAAAATGGTTATCAAGCCTATTTTTGATGACCTCCATGGCGCGATTGGTTGAGCACTTGAACGCTAATCAGGAGGTCCTGGGTTTGATTCCTGGTGGAGGCAGAGTTAAGAACTTTACTTTTCTTCTGTTTGCCAGTCTGGTTGTTGATTATATATACTATATATGTATTTATCTATTTATTTATTGTGTATATATATCTTAAATATACGTTGACTATCACCCTTAACACAAGTCTTAAATGAACTTACTAAGGAGCTAGTTTAATTGGTGTAATAATGTCCTAAAATATTATTATTATTTTTATAACTGGTCACTGAGGGCGCACTAATCACAGTCTCTGGAAGAGAGTTCCACACATACAACACAATTAGGCAAGAAATGTTTATGGGGGTTGCTAGCACATCAAACAATAGACAGTTTCTTACTAATTCCTCTCAAATTCTTATTCATACATACATACATACGCTTCACGACTTGTGTCTACTCACTCCCTTTTTTATCATGGCGGGGTAGTCAGAGGCTTGAATGCCCATCTCCGAAATTTCGAAGGCATGTTAGGTATGGGTCATTCGAAGCCCGCATATCACTAGATAGACTGCTCCCAATGTGATAGGTAGTGAACCGTATCGCCATATATAGGTACTGACTATTACCTATCCTGAGGGATAGGCAGGTTTCCTCACGATGTTTTCCCTCACCGTTAGCGACTGTAAATTATGTACATAAATGTAATTCTTATTCATATTCAATGTCTAATAATACTTTAATATATTCACAGAAACAAGCAACTAAATATTCCGGCCTGAAGTCTTCAGTATACCAAAGCAGTTGTAAGACAATAAGTAACCTTTTGGACTTGGACGGGGAGAGTTTGAATGTGGACACTCTGTCACTCCTCTTCAGAGTGCCGTCGCAGGTGCAGCAGCAGGCTAAGGATATACTGAATGGGTATAGGCAGAGTTGTAAAGTGGTAAGTAATAACAATAGTCTTTATTTCCACCTCACAAACATAGCAGGTACAATATAAATATGATAAAAAGAAAAAATAACTCGTAAAAATTCGGTGTAGCTTAGATGTTTGGGGCTTGCTCTGTATTTGTGGGTACAGGGTTCAAATCCTGTCTGAGCATGTACCAATGGAAATGGAGTAAGGAATTTCTATGTACATTTTAAAGTCAAATGCTTTTATTCAACATAAGTACAAGTACAGTACATTCATTGACAGTCAAAACATTTGTCTGACACTGGTTGTCTCTTAGCAAAATACATTTGCAAAATACACCGAATACTAAGGTGAGGGAAAACATCATGAGGAAACCTACCTATCCCCGAACAGGCAATAGTTAGTGCTTGTGAATGGTGACATGGCTCACCACCTGTCACATTGATTACTGACTATCTGGTCGACAGGTGGGTGAGAGATGGCCACAGAATTACTACTTTCACAAATGTTGAGATGGAAACCTTAACCTCTGATTACCCCGTGAACGCGTTTGTCTTTTGTCAAGAAGGAGGTAATGTGTTAAGATAGCAATATTTCTTGATTGTAAGAAGTACCAACATTATTTACACAGAAATAAATACAGTGAATGTATGTATGTGTAAATACATGGTGTGTTTGTTGCAGGCAATTGATATCAGTCTACCCCATTACCCGTGCATGGCAGTGTATCAAGCATGCAGGTTTGTTGAGATTTATACATATTCATTGATGGCACTCAATCTCTGGCTACCCCAAAAGAGTTTATGGGTTTTATGCTAGATAGACACTCGTCACGCTAGTTTGTCTTCAGACAGGCAGACAGAAGTCAAGAATATTATTGATTCCATAAGACAAAAAATAAAATATGCACTTTACTCATTACTATTCATTGGTAGAAAAGTATCACAGCTCAAACTTTTACGCAGAGATAAAGTCAGTCCATTGCCCGTCTGGGACGCAAAATAATACAAACTAGCTGCCATTCTTACCGGCATGTCGTAAGAGGTGACTAAGGGATTAGGAGTTAACAGATTTATTAGGCGATTGACTAGCCTGTCACTAGTCACATTCTTAAATTATCACTAATCACATTCCTTAATTAATGCTAAAAAGTGACCTAGGAGATATATGTAGATAGGATTCTATCCACCCTGAAAGGGATTAAAGGGCGTGAATGTATATGTAATTTCTCGTTTACAGGTTACACAAAGTGAAAGTAGCGAAAAGTAAAATTATAGAGAAATCGAGGCTGAAATCCAGTCAATGGAGTAAATTGGATCAAGAGTGGACACAATACGTCGATAAGAATTTCGCTATTAAGAAAATTAAGGTGGAGGCAGTCAAGGAAAATCCTGCAGAAGGTAATTTAAGGCGAAATATTTTTAATGGGAAATTTGGCACTTGATGTCATGAATTTTGATTGACAAAAAGACAAAAAACGCGTTCACAACCATTAAACCTTGCGGGGTAGTCATAGGTTCAGGTGTCATCTCCGCAATTGCGAAGGTAGTAATTCTATGGCCACCTCGAACCCACGTGTTGACCAGATAGTCAGTACTCAATGTGACAGGTGGTCAGCCATGTCGCTATTTACTATTATCAGTTCGGGGAACAGGTAGATTTCCTCACGATGTTTTCCCTCACCATAGTATTCGACGAATTTCATAAATGTATTTTTATTACGAAAATGTACATAGAAATTCATTAAACTTTATTTCCATTTGCACATGCTCAAGCGGAATTTGAACCCTGTACCCACTGATGCAGAGCCAAGCCCCAAACAACTACGCTACGTCGAAATTTGACACTTGTTAATCCACTACCAACTTCATACTATTAATGATATGATGTTAAACTAGGAATATATCTAAAGAATTACAACTTTCGCAATTGCGTAGATGGACACCTGAACCTTTGACTACCCCGCAAAGGTTAATGGTCGCGAAGGCGCGTTTATATTGAACTAGAATTGTAATAAAACGCATTAGTAGACTTGGGGCCCTGGGATAACGGTCGAAGACGATAAAGTCGATGTTATGTTTTTAAGTATTTGGTTAAGGTGATTAATGTTCTGAATTCACCTTGAGATTGCAATAAAAATCGTTTGCTCTAAGATTCTTTGTAGCATTTCACGACATGCCGCGTAGGAAGAAATGGAGTTAGCATTGTTATTTCGACTCATTGGAGTTGTACACAAATATATTGAAATTACATACGTATACATCACACCCGATTCCTTGAAGAGGGATGGTCAGAGATCACGAAGCCCCATCAATCATGACAAACTAGTTTCATCATCATCATCATCAGCCTGTCTGTATCAATCCACTGTTGGACATAGGCCTCCCCCAAATGACGCCACTTCTCCCTGTCAGTGGCCGTTCGCATCCATTCGATGCCGGCTAACCTGCGCAGGTCGTCTTCCCACCTTACCGGGGGGCGCCCCACACTACGTTTACTGAGACGCGGTCTCCACTCTAGGACTTTTTTGCTCCAGCGACCATCAGTCCTTCTGCATACGTGACCAGCCCAACTCCACTTCAGCGTGCTAATTCTTTTCATAATGTCGGTAACTTTAGTTCTCTGGCGTATCACCTCATTTCTGATGCGATCTACCAGAGAAACCCCGAGCATCTTCCGCTCCATAGCACGCTGAGCGACCTGTATAATTTGCCAAGCTGTATAATTTGGCCTAAATAAGCGTATTGGGAAACAACTTCTACGGGAGTGCCCCCAAGGGCAACCGGTCTCGGGACCACCAAATCATTAAACATGATTTTGGTTTTTTCTAAATTCATCCCGAGTCCGATGCGTCGAGAAGAAGCATCTAGTTCGGACAGCATTTCCTCCAGATCCTGCAGCGACTCTGCCATCAGGACGATATCGTCAGCAAAGCGGAGGTGCGAGATGTATTCCCCATTTATATTTATTCCCCGTTCAACCCAATCCAACGTTTTGAAAACATCTTCCAGTGCAATCCAGAACAGTTTCGGGGACATAATATCCCCCTGTCTGACACCTCTCTGCAACTGGATAGGTTTCGTGCCGTGGCTTTGGAGTTGAACGGTCATCATGGCGGAATCATAAATATGTCTCAGCACACTCACCTATTAGTCCAAGAGCCAGTGAACCCTGGGAGTAACGGTCTTCCTGTAAGGTTAAAAATTTGCATACCTACAATTTATGGCATTCTAAAAGCAATAGCCATGACCTGGCAGGCGTCAGCCCTGCACGTCATCAACCCCTGTATTTTTTATACTGTTAGATAAATTAAATTTCAAAACTTGTTTCTGTAAGTTTGAAAATTTTATAGGATAAAGTTTATTTATTGTTCATCTTAAAAACAAAATGCCAGGCGATTTCAATAAGCAGAAGTACATGACAGGTAACTTAGAAAATGCACATTGATGAGGTAAAATAAACTTTATCCTGTATGATTAAAACTTTTATATGTTTTTAAGTAACCGTCTTAGAATATATATGTACAATGCCAGGCGGTTTTGACCAGCATAAGACCTTGCCAGGCGATGGTACAGCTGCTAAGGGCGCGCGAGTGAGAGGTGTTATATGAACGCAAACATGTTTCTGTAAACTTGAAAATTTTATAGGATAAAGTTTATTGATTGTTCATCTTAAAAAAAAATTGACAGGCGATTTCAATAAGCAGAAGTACATGACAGGTGACTTAGAAAATGCACATTGATGAGGTAAAATAAACTTTATCCTGTATGATTAAAACTTTTATATGTTTTTAAGTAACCGTCTTAGAATATATATGTACAATGCCAGGCGGTTTTGACCAGCATAAGACCTTGCCAGGCGATGGTACAGCTGCTTTGAATTGAATTTAATTGCTAGTTTTTTTTAAACAATTGAAAATATTAGTTTCATTTTTTAATTGTACTTTACAATTAATTTATGTTAATTTAAATAATTTAATTGTAACATCACAACTAATAGATTAATTGCAACTAAATTAATTGCAATAATATTTTAATCAAATAAGGAGATGATTAAAATTTTATTTAATTAATGCACAACACTGGCGTGAATGCCTATAGTGTGAGTGAGACCGTTTATTTAATACGAAGGGACTCATACCTACTCTCGAGCAACAACGTACAGAGAAGAATTTCACTCGCGCGCCTTTAGCAGCTGTACCATCGCCTGGCAAGGTCTTATGCTGGTCAAAACCGCCTGGCATTGTACATATATATTCTAAGACGGTTACTTAAAAACATATAAAAGTTTTAATCATACAGGATAAAGTTTATTTTACCTCATCAATGTGCATTTTCTAAGTCACCTGTCATGTACTTCTGCTGATTGAAATCGCCTGTCAATTGTTTTTTAAGATGAACAATCAATAAACTTTATCCTATAAAATTTTCAAGTTTACAGAATCATGTTTGCGTTCATATAACACCTCTCACTCGCGCGCCCTTAGCAGCTGTACCATCGCCTGGCAAGGTCTTATGCTGGTCAAAACCGCCTGGCATTGTACATATATATATTCTAAGACGGTTACTTAAAAACATATAAAAGTTTTAATCATACAGGATAAAGTTTATTTTACCTCATCAATGTGCATTTTCTAAGTCACCTGTCATGTACTTCTGCTTATTGAAATCGCCTGTCAATTGTTTTTTAAGAGGAACAATAAATAAACTTTATCCTATAAAATTTTCAAACTTACAGAAACAAGTTTTAAAATTTAATTTATCTAACAGTATAAAAAATACAGGGATTGATGACGTGCAGGGCTGACGCCTGCCAGGTCATGGCTATTGCTTTTAGAATGCCATAAATTGTAAGTATGCAAATTTTTGACCTTACAGGAAGACCGTTACTCCCAGGGTTCACTGGCTCTCCAACTATATCGCCAGTCGACTTGAGATCGCTGCAAAGATTCGATGACCGCCCAGGTCTCGACCGAGTCAAAAGCTTTCTCATAGTCCACAAACGCGAGGCAGAGTGGCTGGTAATACTCGTTAGTTTTCTGTATAACTTGCCTCAACGTGTGGATGTGGTCTATGGTGCTAAAACCCCGTCGAAATCCGGCCTGCTCTGGAGGCTGAAAGCTATCGAGCCTGGCTGAGAGTCTATTGGAGATGACCCTTGAGAACAGCTTATATATGTGGCTCAGAAGTGTTATCGGCCTGTAGTTCTTTAAGAGGGTTTTATCTCCCTTCTTGAAGAACAGAACAGCCACACCTCTGCCCCAACATTTTGGAGTTCTTCCGGAAAAGATGACACTATTAAAAATTCTCTGGAGCTCCCTCAGAACTGGTCTTCCACCAGATTTCAGGAGCTCAGAAGTGATTCCATCCTCTCCCGGAGCCCTTCCATTTTTAAGCTGTTTTAAGGCCATCTCAATCTCATCCAAAGCTATTTCTCATACAAACTAGTTTCACTTCGTTGATACTCATACATCTACTGAACTACGATTACGCTACAAGCATTAGTAGACTTGGGCCCCTATAAGTACGAAGAAGGATGTTACTTTCGTACCAGCAGGACCTAATTCCATACTCTTTATCAGATAGCGTTTGAAAGCGTTAAAATTATTCCCAATATTGAATTGAAATTCGTTATTCTAGATCCCATTTCCGATGACGCAATGGATGCCGAATCTAACCTGAATAAGTCGGAAATGAAAGAAGAAATAGAAGAATACGATGCTTGGAAAAAGAGGATGTTGGACCAAGCGTATAAAGAGTTAGAGAAGAATGTAGAAGTCAGGAGGTCGCCGCGGAAAACTCCATTGAAATCGCCGAGGAAATTGAATGGAGAAGTGGGGAAGAAAGGAGTGAGACTGTTGTTTCATTAATGTAAGTAATAAGTGTTAAAATAATTAATAGTAATTAATGTCAAATACCTTACCTTACTACCTAAGGACATACACCTACGTTGGGCACTGACTATCTGGCCAACACGCGGGTTTTGTATGGTCATAAATTTACAACTCCGAAATTGCGGAAACATCACGTTAATGGTTGTGAAAGTGATTGACTATCGTTTTAAAATAGGATAGTGTGTGAGTAAGGAAGGTGTTAGACTAGTTTAATTAATATACTCGTAATTTAAGCTACGTTTGTTTTGTATTAACAGTTTTGTGTAAACGTAACGTACATTTCACGACAGTTAGTATAAAAGTTTGTGTGTCTATATTTGTGATAGCGTGTACTCGATATCGACAGACACCGTGTTTTTTTAACATATAAGTTAGATCTTAATCTTATAATCTCTTTTTTTTAACAAACGAGTATTGAGTACGACTGTCGCACATTTCCGATATTGACAGAGTGAGATGGGCTATTGTAAAAAGTGGAGCCAACACCTTTGTTTTGTTTCGAAATTGTTGAGGTTCGTTCACATTAGTTCTATAATTAACTGAAGTATATTAAAATTTTATAATATAAAATTTCTGTTCACGTTTAATGATATTTTCATAAAGAAAAACTAAACATACTACTATTACATGGTAAAGATCTAATTGGTGACCTGAATATAGATTTTGCACTGGAATCGAACAATTATTATAAATTTGTAATAATCTTAAAAACTATAGCTATATTATGCGCTAACTGAGTAAATGCGCTCTGGTCGATTACAATTGTTGCAAAATGACGTCATTGAATACGGTGAGCAAAGCACGTGGCTGTCTGTTAC
Source organism: Leucoptera coffeella (assembly GCA_030578115.1). Classification (NCBI taxonomy): domain Eukaryota; kingdom Metazoa; phylum Arthropoda; class Insecta; order Lepidoptera; family Lyonetiidae; genus Leucoptera; species Leucoptera coffeella. The sequence goes on from JAMBLF010001079.1 coordinate 21,347, forward strand.
ATTATTTTCCGTTGTACTCATAACGTTTTTATAATATACAAGAATTCTAATCAGTTTTGATTCCTTGTCCTTACCTTTATTAAAAGCTTTTGCCAATACAAGGTACTGCCCCTTATGAAATGAAATGAAAATCTTTTTATTCAATATAAGGATCATAAAATCACTTATTGAAAGTTAAAAAAAAAATCATTTTTTATAAAAAAAATATGTCATTAATATACACTAATTATTAAAATAAATCAAATTAAATTAATAAAACTAATGGCACTTCGTAAAGAAAAATCTCTGCAGAGAAGAAGTGCCAAGAAACTCTGCAGATAAGGTGTACATTAAACTTCATAATAATTCATTAGAACATGATCAAAGCTTCACATTCAACAAAATTAAATAGTGTTTAACAACAAACTTAAGGGGAGTCCCAATAAGAACTGGAACGGGAAGCCATGACCATAAAAAAAAACAAGAGTATTAAAAAATCCAAAATTATGTAATGAAATGCTTTTTATTCAACATCGGGATCCTAAAATCAAATATCAATCAAAAATAAAACGTAGAGTTAAAATAAAAATAACGCGTTGTAATTTAATAATAGAAGTTTATTTTTTAAATATTATATTGTCCAAATGATGACTTCGATGGCACTCCTCTAACCACAAACGGAAATTATTGAAAACTTTCTTCAATAATGTTGGTGTAATTGCTGCCATTTTACAACGGATATTCTGTTTAAGCTGACCTATGTTTTCGGGATTATTGCTATAGAATTTGTGTTTGAGGCATCCCCACAAAAAAAAAACCGGAGGCGTTAAGTCTGGACTACGTGGGGCCATGGGATATCACCTCTTTTGGAAATCAGTCTGCCAGGCATCTGTTTCACAACCGCGTCGTTTGAAGTGTGACAGGTAGCTCCATCCTGCTGGAACCTAGTTCTTGAATTCACTATTCTTGTATTTTCAAGCACTGGAGAAAAAAATATCTCCAACATCGCAACATAGCGTTATGTATTAACAGTGACGTTTTGCCCCCGCGCATTTTCAAAGACATAAGGACCAATTATTCCTTTACCAGAGATTGCGGCCCATACTGACACATTAGGACTGTGCAGTGGTGTTTGAGTTTGAGATTCCCACTGTGCCAGTAAAACGACAATTTTGACGGTTAACCAAACCATTGATATGAAAATGAATCTCATGAGAGAAAACAATGTTGTCAACGTTGGAAAAACGATTAAGCATTTCATTAGCAAATGCAAGTCTTGTTATGTAGTCGGATTCTTTTAACTCTTGTGTTAACTGCAGCTTGTATGGATGCAGTTTAAGGTACAAGCTTAAAATTCGTTGCAAAGTTCGTCGCGACACTTGTAAGACGATCTCTTGCGAGTAGACAGTTGTGGATTTTCTTGTACCGACTGTATAACTCTTTCCATATTGGCTTCGCTCCTACATGTTTTTGGACGAACTTGTGACACGCGGCGGCTTCAAAGTAGCGTCGGCGCACGCGGTCTCGGATGATAAGTCACTGAACGGTATCTGGCGGCGATGAAATGAAATGAAATTCTTTTTATTCAACATAAGGATATTAGTATCACTTATTGAACGTCAAATAAAATTACATTTTTTATAAAAATATGTCATTAAGATAAAACTTATTCTTAGAATAAATCAATTTAGATTAATGAAACTAAAACTAATGGCACTTCGTAAAGACAAATTCTGCAATGAAGAAATGCCAAGAAACTCTGCAGACAATGTGTACATTAAATTTGATGTACGTTGCAAGGTAGGTTCAAGGGAGCGCCACGCGGTGAACAACCACTTGGAGATGGTCTGTGTGAGGATGGATGAGTCTGATCTTACCACCGTGTCGGACACCGTGTGGGTGATGCGGACTCAGGCTGTGGCGCTGAGATTGACCGTCGACCACGTGATGAGGGGCAGGACTTCTCCCATCCTTCCGGTGCATTCCAATATGGAGTCATCATGGTTTTTCTCAATGAGTATCTACTATCACCTGAAATCATTTTAATTTTTAACTTATGGTTATTTTGGTTTTCTTTTCTTAGTGTCCTGACTGTATCAATTTGTAAATATATGCTCTTCACATGAACTTTTTTCTTTTTATTACTAAGATTAACATCTGAAATTTCATCCAATCTCAAGTCACTAAAAAATTTGGTAAACTAGCAAGCAGCCTTTTCAAAACCAGCCGTTAATGTAATTTCTTTAAAGAACCTGAAATAATTACCAAGCAAATACACCATTTCTCCGTTAGCAGAGATTTCTTCAATAAATGTTTTTATGGGGTGTAGACTCCACACTGTCGCGTCGTGAGCACTCCCTGGTTGGCTCGGGTCAATCATCATCATCAGCCTATAGTAATCCACTGTTGGACATAGGCCTCCCCCAAATGACGCCACTTCTCCCTGTCAGTGGCCGTTCGCATCCATTCGATGCAGGCCAACCTGCGCAGGTCGTCTTCCCACCTTGCCGGGGGGCGCCCCACACTACTCGGGTCAATCACCATAATATTAAGATCTGAATCACAAATCTAAAAGGGAAAATTGACGGATGGATTATTTAACATGACTACATACATTATTTTATCATCTCACTGTCGGTAGGTAAATTTGACATAATATTACTAGCTCAGAATAAAATCAAAGATTCTACCTGTAGGTTGAGTGCATTACTTATTATCATTGTATTAATGGAATGCTAATGCTTTCTATTGACATATCTCTTCTCAAACTCTTCTTCAGTGGGTGATATGATGCCAATTTGGGTGCCATCTATGCATCCGAGGACTCCGGGTAATTAAAATTTTTGGTAAAATCTAAAATATTAATAGAATTCTTATCAGTAGGTAGCTTCCTTAAAGATGTAGGTATACAAAATTAAGGCACGCCATTTGGAATAAAAAGCAAGTCCATACTTCAATACAGTTTTAGAGAAGGGCTTTATCTTTTCATTGGTTTTTTAAACAGACAACTTTTTCAAGGTGAATGAATGTTTGATGACGAAACAAATTAATTCAGAAGAATTACCCAGAACCATGAAAAATTTGCATAATACTGTCAACAATTGCTTTGAGTAGTATCTTGTTATGGGCTTAGACTAATTCTTATCTCATGTGATGTCATTTCTAACCAAACTCTTCATCATGGAGACAAATACTAGCAAAAAATTATAACCTACAATCAATCATGTCAATCTAACCCTAGCTTTATGTTTTTCCTTTCTTATGCAGCTAAGGGACAACATACATGTTTATTGAAAATGTAAGGGTTGTTGAGGCACTGCACAACCTCTTTAATGGCCCTGTGTACCGTAGGCTGGGAAACAAAGTGGTACGCACTCTGTCCCACCAAGGTTTGGTATAAGCCAGTTGCTAAGAAACCCAGAGTGATGAGGACCTGAAATACAAATAAATATATATGTTTATATATATGCTGGAATAAAATTTCAGTTCATTTCCGTAGACAATGACAGTTAAGAAAATTTCTTTTTTTTTTTATATGATCCATATTGCAATCATTATTATAAAGTTAGAATTATGCACAGTCAACACCAAAAGTCGATGAACAGAATCAACTTAACAAAACACCTGTTCACAATAAAATGCCATAAGTTATAGTCGCAACTAGGAAACAAAATAGCCTATACACCAGAAATTTACAGAAGTCGTTAAACACGACTATTTCAAAAGTATCTGTGCACTAGTATTCCTAAAGTCGCTGTACACCATCAATCCAAATGTCGCTGAACATTATTGTATCAATAGTCACTGAACAGCAGTAAAGACAAAATTAGGTTAACAAAGTATATTTTTAATGTTGCCGTGTGTTAATATACTTTTGACGCTTATGTTGTTTAGCTACTTTTGGGACAGTGCTTGCTTGACCTTAATTATATTGCTGATATTGTTATTATAGAACAAAGTATTTGGTACTGAATAAAAGTATAATTAAAAACGTAATCATTTATTTATTAATAGCACAATAAAAAATTCAAATGAAAATATTTTAGATATTATATAAATCTTAACGCAAAATCGAAAATTTTATTTAAAAATAATAATTAATAGCGGGTATGGCCTCCATTCGCGTCTATTACTGCCTGGAGACGTTCGCGCATACTACCTACCATATTTTGACAAATATTTTGGCCCCTAAATCTCTCCCAAGTTTCTGGTGCATGAGCTATTATATTTTGTCGGGTGCGGGGTGTATCGGAATCCCATGCTTGCACCATAAGAGCCCAGTGACATTTGGATTGATGGTGTACAGCGACTTTAGGAATACTAGTGCACATATACTTTTGAAATAGTCGTGTTTAACGACTTTTGTAAATTTCTGGTGTACAGGCTATTTTGTTTCCTAGTTGCGACTATAACTTATGGCATTTTATTGTGAACAGGTGTTTTGTTAAGTTGATTCTGTTCATCGACTTTTGGTGCTGACTGTACATTGATTTTTTTCTTTTCAAAATGCACCAAGAAATTGAGTAATTTATATACTAAAAACAGTATAATTTAAAATTTTTGAATAATACTCATGTCTTTGACCATAGACCATAATAAATATACCAAAAATAAAACGTAGAGTTAAAATAAAAATAACGCATTGTAATTTGATAATAGAATATAATGATGATATGATAGATACTTCGATGGCACTCCTCTAACCACAAACGGAAATTATTGAAAACTTTCTTCAATGATATTGCTGTAATTGCTGCCATTTACAAGGGATATTCAGTTTAAGCTGATCGATGTTTTTCGGATTATTGCTATAGACTTTGTGTTTGAGGCATCCCCACAAAAAAAAGACCGGAGGCGTTAAGTCTGGACTACGTGGGGGCCATGAGATATCACCTCTTTTCGAAATCAGTCTGCCAGGCATCTGTTTCACAACCGCGTCGTTTGAAGTGTGACAGGTAACTCCATTCTGCTGGAACCAAGTTCTTGAATTCACTATTGTTTTATTTTCAAACTCGAGTCAAAAAACTCTCCAACATCGCAACATAGCGTTCTATATTAACAGTGACATTTTGCCCCCGCGCATTTGCAGAGACAATATGACCAATTATTCCTTTACGAGAGATTGCGGCCCACACTGTCACTTTAGGACTGTGCAGTGGTTTCTGGTGTTAAAGTTTGAGATTCCCACTGTGCCAGTAACGACAATTTTGACGGTTAACAAAACCATTGATATGAAAATTGGTCTCATCAGAGAAAAGGATGTTGTCAACATTAATAATAATAATAAAACGTTTATTTCAAAAAAATTACACAAAATACAATACATTTGCATACCCCTAAAAAAGGGCAAAGCCACTAGCTGTAAGTGGTTGACGTGTAAAATGTAGAGCAACTACAGTAACTATGTTAAATCAACAACTATCTATATTTAACAATAAAAAAGCAAATTGATATTAGGCGAAGGGCTTAATTACTTGTTCAGTTTGATCGTACATTGGAAAAACGATTAAGCATTTCATTAGCAAATGCAAGTCTAGTCGGATTCTTTTAACTCTTGTCTTAGTTGTAGCTTGTATGGATGCAGTTTAAGGTCCAAGCTTAAAATTCGTTGCAAACTTTGTCGCGATACTAGTAAGACGATCTTTTGCGAGTAGACAGTTGTGGATTTTCTTGTACCGACTGCAAAACTCTTTACTTATTGGATTCGGTCCTACATGTTCTTGGACGAACTTTTGACACGCAGCGGCTTCAAAGTAGCGCGTCGTGTTAGTTTTAATTCAGTGCAAAGTGCAAGAGCTTCTTTAGATGTGTAGGACAAGGGTTTGTCTTTTACGGGAGTGTTAGGTGCACTACTATCTGAGGGTGACGATAGGATATCCTTTATAGCTTTAGCAGCTTTATATTTTCCTAAAGACCGAAGCTTCATCTCCGTAGCTAAATAAAGTTCATTTTCATTCCGTGAATGTACTTCACTTTGTAATAATCTACGTTTGTTTCGAGCGCATAGATCTTGAAATTGTTTTTTTGGCCGTTCTTCGTGAACGCTACCCGATGTTGAAGGTTGGTTACTAATAGCACCGGATGTAATTATACATTTAGCAAGCCACTTTGCGTGTTTTTTTTTCAAATTATAAGCATCCCTACCAACCGATAACCAATATCTTAAAAGTCCAGTGCTAAAAACGTGAATTTCATTTTGTAAGTTATTTTTACTTTGTTGTTCCAAATTTGTTATTGAGAGTACTTCCAAAATATGAGAAAATAGCATCTTTTTGGATTTAACTGTCATAGGCTTCATTGGAGGATATTTTAATAGGTATTTGTACAAATCACGATTGTCAAAAATATTATATATTATATTTCGCCATTTCCCACAAAAATAAAAAGTTTGTTCAGCAAGGGCGGCAAAGGGCGAATGAAACCAATTCAACATTAAAGCCAAGTCTACATAGCACCTAGAGATACTAATCGCGAAATGTTCTAACTTGTTCCTAAAAAGTTGTGGTCTTTCAATAAAAAAAAATTAAAGACTTTAAAATAAATACAGTGGGAAATAATCTTTGTTATTTTTTTTGATTAATGTTTGTTTCAAAGCTCATACCTTTATTTATATGCACCATGATTCCTACACTTCACTAGTATCACAGAAACAGGACACGGTCAACTTATAATAAAGATAAATTTGTCGCTATTTACACAAATAACGGTTACTTCAACTTTGCAATAAATAATATCACGTACTGATGATGTTACAAGGTTATGAACTTGTTTAATTGTGCGTGTAGGTATCTCACAACACAAATACAGTATAATAATTAACTACCCTCACCTTAACAAAAACGAATTCCATATATGGTATATTGGTATATATATGGTATATTGGTATGGTATATTGGTATACTTTTCAAAATTTGATCAGTGTGTAGCGTCGGCGCACGTGGTGTCGGGTGACACGTCGCTGAACGGTATCTGGCGGCGAAGTCACGTTGCAAGGTAGGTTCAAGGGGGGGCAACCACTTGGAGATGTTCTGTGTGAGGATGGTTGAGTCTGATCTTACCACCGTGTAGGACACCGTGTGGGTGATGCGGGCTTAGGCTGTGGCACTGAAATTGACCGTCGACAACGTGATGAGGGGCAGGACTTCTCCCATACTTCCGGTGCATTCAAATATGGAGTCATCATGGTTTTTCTCAATGAGTATCCACTATCACGTGAAATCATTTTTAATAATTTTTAACTTATGGTTATTTTGGTTTTCCTTTCTTAGTGTCTTGACTGTATCAGTTAGTAAATATATGTTCTTCACATGAACTTTTTTCTTTTTATTATTAAGATTAACATCTGGAATTTAATGCAATTGTTACATCTCAAGTCACTAAAAAATTTGGTAAACTAGCAGGCAGCCTTTTCAAAACCAGCCGTTAATGTAATTTCTTGAATGAACCTGAAATAATTACCAAGCAAGTACACCATTTCTCCCTTAGCAGAGATTTCTTCAATAAATGTTTTTATGGGGTGTAGACTCCACACTGTAGCGTCGTGAGCACCCCCTGGTTGGCTCGGGTCAATCATCATCATCAGCCTGTCTGTTGGACATAGGCCTCCCCCAAATGACGCCACTTCTCCCTGTCAGTGGCCGTTCGCATCCATTCGATGCCGGCCAACCTGCGCAGGTCGTCATCCCACCTTGCCGGGGGACCGTGATCTGAATCACAAATCTAAAAGGGAAAATTGAAGGATGGATTATTATTTAACATGACTACATACATTATTTTATCAAGTCACTGTGTCGGTAGGTAAATTTGGCATAATACTTCTAGCTCAGAATAAAATCAAAGATTTTACCTGTAGTAGGGTGCATTACTTACTATCATTGTATTAATGGAATGGTAATGCTTTCTATTGACATATCTCTCCTCAAACTCTTCTTCAGTGGGGGATATAATAGTAAATAGTATAATAGTAATTTAAATTTTTGGTAAAATCAAAAATATTAATAGAATTCTTATCAGTAGGTAACCTCCTTAAAGATGTAGGTATACAAAATTAAGGCACGCCATTTGGAATAAAAAGCAAGTCCATACTTCAATACAGTTTTAGAAGGGCTTTGTCTTTTCATTGGTTTTTTAAACAAAACTTTTTCAAGGTGAATGAATGTCTTATGAAGGAACAAACAAATTAATTCAGAAGAATTACCCAGAACGATGAAAGATTTGCATAATACTGTCAACAATTGCTTTGAGTAGTATCTTGTTATAGGCTTAGACTAATTCTTAGCTCATGGGATGTCATTTCTAACCAAACTCTTCATCGTGGAGGCAAATACTAGCAAAAAAATTAAAACCTACAATCAATCATTTCAATCTTACCCTAGTTTATGTTTTTCCTTTCTTGTGCAGCTAAGGGAAAATATACATGTTTATTAAATATGTTAGCGTTGTTGAGGCACTGCACAACCTCTTTAATGGCCCTGTGTACCGTAGGCTGGGAAACAAAGTGGTACGCACTCTGTCCCACCAAGGTTTGGTATAAGCCAGTTGCTAAGAAACCCAGAGTGATGAGGACCTGAAATACAAATAAATATATATGTTTATATATATGCTGGAATAAAATTTCAGTTCATTTCCGTAGACAATGACAGTTAAGAAAATTTCTTCTTTATTTTATATGATCCATATTGCAATCATTATTATAAAGTTAGAATTATGTACATTGATTTTTTTCTTTTCAAAATGCACCAAGAAATTGAGTAATTTATATACTAAAAACAGTATAATTTAAAATTTTTGAATAATACTCATGTCTTTGACCATAGACTATAATAAATATACCAAATATAAAACGTAGAGTTAAAATAAAAATAACGCATTGTAATTTGATAATAGAATATAATGATGATATGATAGATACTTCGATGGCACTCCTCTAACCACAAACGGAAATTATTGAAAACTTTCTTCAATGATATTGCTGTAATTGCTGCCATTTTACAAGGGATATTCAGTTTAAGCTGATCGATGTTTTAGGGATGATTGCTATAGACTTTGTGTTTGAGGTATCCCCACAAAAAAAAGTCCGGAGGCGTTAAGTCTGGACTACGTGGGGCCATGGGATATCACCTTTTTCCAAATCAGTCTGCCAGGCATCTGTTTCACAACCGGGTCGATTGAATTGTGACAGTAAATTCAGGAAGCATGGCGTTATGCATAACGAAACTCCACATTTGCCGCGCTTTATCTTTGACTTCTTATCCTTTATCTTTGTACTGCGATGTCGGCATCTTTGATATGTTGGTAGATCAACTGACATGTGCTCTCCAACGTTGGAGAAGCGATTTTCTGGAGCCATCATGTAAACTTACTTCTGACAGTTATCAGAAACTGCCACTTTCTTTTTAACTAAGTAGTTCACTCCTTCGGAACGACGTTTTCGGGATGAAAATCCTCCGATAAGACCTTTCGCTAAGGCGATACGAAACTCCAGATTGGAAAGTTTTGTGGAGTTCAAATTTGTGTTGTAGAGCAAAAATGCATTGGTGATGCAGACATCAATTTTTTTTCAAGAATGCCAAATTGAGCGTTAAACCAAAACAAAACTGCAATCGGTAAAGTGAGTGCATTTGACTTTTCAAGAATACCAAAACCAAAAATCAAACCAGTTTTGGTATTGTTTTACTCTTAACTTTTTTTAAGAATCGCACGGGTGCTCTTTACCATCATATCGAGAATCATTATGAGTTATTGAAGAAGGCCGACGGGTCCTGACTTTTCACGTTGTTTATTACTGTCAATGATGGTATTAGCAATACGACGTCGAAAGCTTAGTAAGCACATGCTCCCACCATTATGTCTGTACAGCAACCAAATGTTTTGTACTGACTTGTCAATGCAATGGAGAATCAGTGGCATGTACGATTTTCCTCGTATACTGGTTCGCAATGATGATATGTTCTGGTCAGATAAGTCAACACGCCATAAAATGGGGTTGGTATACAGTAGTTTTCTTTTTGTTGCTGAGAATAGCGTTCAGTTCTATGGACAGGGTCAACGCCGGCTGCATTGGAGCAAAAAGATACCATGCTGTTTCTTGTGCTCCTTGCAAATAATGACATCATCAGACACTCGATAATCGTAAAAGCCTCTTTTTCTTTACTTCTTTGTTTTCCAATAGTGGACTCTAGCCTGACCTGTTTTCTTTAATAGTGCCAGTTACACGAAATCCTCTTGCACCAATGGTAAGTCAGTGAAGAAGTTGTCAATAAATAAATGGTACTTTGTTCTGAAAATTAATTGCTTTAATTGGTCTGCATAAGTCTAAACTACACTTGCTCCAAGACCAGGCTGAGAATTACGGGCATTTGTAAACGTAGATGCACCTTGGTAGGGTTCAAACCATACAATGTAACCACTTTGAAGTTGCACCAACCCATAATTTGTATCCATACCTTATAGGTTTGCCTTTTATGAACTGCTTGCAGCCATGACGACTAAAGTACGGTACCATAGCCTCATCAATGCTGTGATTCTCCTTATGCGGACAATGCTGAAGGAACTTGAATACTAAGAGATTTAGCAATGGGCGCACATTTGCAAATTTATCGGATCCGTCGGAAGTTCAGATTATCAGCGACATGAATGTTGGAGTAAATGAGTACAAATCTATCTCTATACAAGGCGGAAACAATCAACTCATTTCTTGAATCTGGTATTGGCAATCTTGTGTATTTTCCCAGTACACTCTTCTTGACTGTAGCCGCTGACTAACGAAATTCCCACCAAACATTTCATTTCTTCAATCTTGACATTACCAGGAAAAGAACTTTTCGGGTCAAATACTAGAGGGATGGGAAAAACTTACTACATATAAACTTTATTTATGATGATAAGTTTAGGGTTAAGTGAAAAATAACAATAAAAAAGTAAAAAACACTTTCTCAACTCACTTCTTTAATATTTATACACAATTCTTTAATTTAAAACTCAAAATTATTTTACGAAATCTACAAAGTGACTGTAACTGTAAATATTTCGCATACTTTGTGGGTTTTATTTTACACTTCAAAATGTGACATTGTAGCCTTTTCCTTCTTTCTGGAGTTATGGGAATTGTTGACTGCGAATTTAAAGGGCCAGGATCCATAGAAGAAGACTAGGATACAGGAGTTTCTGAACCAGATTCAGAAATACCTGTGAATTCATTTGTTCCCAACGAGTCACACCCTCAACTGTCACACTGTGACTGGTTGGGAATTTTTTAATAAAAAATGCCCATCCAGTCACACTGTTACTCGACGGGAACTTTTTTTTACTTAGTTCCCAACCAGTCACACACTTTTATTGTCACACTGTGACTGGTGGGGAATTGTTTAATAAAATATGCCTAAGCAGTCACACTGTTACTCGATAGGAACTATTTATTAATAATTTCCCAACCAGTTACACTTTACAGGTGAAATAAAATAAAATAATAAACAGAAGAATCAAACAGGTTTTTTATTATTATTTCAAATCAACAACATTTTACAATAATTAACAGTTCTTAATCCTAATATCAATTTGAACTTTAAGGAACAATTTTCCAAAAATAATCAGCCTTATGTATATCACCAGTAAATCATCACATTCAACAATAATTAACAGTTCTAATCCTAATATTAATTTGAACTTTAAGGAACAATTTTCCAAAAATAATCAGCCTTATATATATCACCAGTAAATCATCACATTCAACAATAATTAACAATTCTTAACGTCGTAAGACCCAAGCTCAAAATTCCTCTTTGCCAACTGCGACCCAATGTCCTCAAATGAGAACATAAATAAATATATGGCTTCAGACCCAAACCATTTTTATTTAAATAAACCTAAAATATATACAATACAGCATTGGGACTAATTGAAGGGTACATTAGGAACATGTATGATTATTTTGCAATGTTTAAAAACCTAAAATATTTTGTTCTCGTTTGAGGACATTGGGTGTTACCTGTAAAAATGTACTAAATATATTTGTTCTCAGGTGAGTACAATGAGCAGTAATTAAAAAATAAAATATGAATTAGTGTTCAATCTTTTATTTTAAAAATGAACAAAAAGAGCACTTGTTACAAAAAAAAACATAAAACTAAAGTCTTCCATGAAAAATCACATATTTCCAACTAACTAACTGTTTAATCTTACCTATTAAATACAATAATTCAAAAGCATATTGAATTACATAGTCTAATAAACTCAACTTTGTTTAGAAATATATTATTATGTTCAGTCATTTTGTAACTTCTTTTTAACTAAGTAATAAGTAACATTAAAAAAATAACCAGCCATTTTGAGATGAGTTATATATGACCTACGGCACATTTAGTTGCCTTTATAGTATAATCTAACTTATAAAAAAAAACTTTAGGAACTAGTAGGAACAAAAGTTCAACAAAGGAAATAAATTTCATAATAGCTACTCATGGAATAGTTTGTAGCAATTTCTTTGCCTATTCAGGCATAAGTAAATGTTGCATGTACTACATTTGGTCCGAGATTTATTGACATGGCAATGGCGACATCTTGATTGCTTATCTTCAAATAAGGCCATGTGTTTCGCATTCTGAAGTCGTCGTTTAATGGATGGTATGACATTAGGTGTTGGTCGGCCTGTCTTTCTGGGTAAGTATAGCATGCTCTTCTTCATCAGAGTCCAAATCGAATGATTCCACTTCACACGAATTTGATTCGATGAGCTGCTCACCTAGATCTGTTTTGAAATTACGCGGCTGTTGAATTTTTTTTAAAGGCACACTTTTTCTTAATTGCTCGTTTTTATACTGTACCCAAAGATTACACACAGCTAAGTCAAGCATATGGGACGCAAACCGTTGTGTCCATTTACGTGTGCGATATCTATACGGACATACAGACATCTGACGGTCAGCCAAATCGACGCCTCCCATATTCATGTTGTAATTGCGAACAACCTTAGGCCTATCGACATTAATGTGGCGTTTGGTGTGCTTACACCACCGTCGACACACATCAAGCGGTTCTTGTCCCTCAGCAGTAGAGAACATTAACACTGGTTTGTTGACAAACCATTTAGTTATCGCTTTTTTGCCATCATCTAAAACGAGAGTTTGTACACTGCCCCTACCACGACGTTTCAGTTCTTTGTCATCAATAAGTTGGCTTTTAGCATCTTTTGGGACTCTGTTTTTCTGAATCGTTCCCGTACAACGTAGACCTCGATTAAGTAACTCTTGGGCTAATTTCACTGATGTGAAATATCTATCTATGTACACAGTATGACCTGGTACAAGAGAATCGGCTAAAGATAGTACTGCCTTTTCTCCAAGTCCATAGTTAGAAGACTCGAACTGCGGATATGTTGTATTTCCTTGATAAACGTCGAAATCACAAATCAAACCATTGGGATTAGCAAGTGTAAAAGCCTTCAGTCCTACTGGGTTTGGTTTCATAGAACAATACTGTTTTGATGGGCAAGTTCCTGTGAATGGAATCATCATTTCGTCTATTGACATATTCTTTTGTTTTTCTTGACGCCTGCAACCCTCTTGCACTTTTTCTATTAAGAGTCTCATCTTCCACAGTTTATCCTTAGCTCTAGCCTCGTTGGAAATATTGTCATCATAAACAAATTTCAAAGAGTTCCTCAACTTCAGGAATCGGTTTCGAGACATATTATCAGCAATTATTGGCACCCTCCACCTTTGTTCCCAGTATCTTCTAAGCCAGGGATAATTGATGGTTGATATAACAAAAGATATACCAATGTACACATACAATCCTTTGACCGTCAAATTTAAACTTACCAGTCCATTTGACCTCTGTTTTGTTGGTACAATCAACAACCGTTTTGATTAAATCATCGTCGACATACTGCGTAAAAAGACTTAATCTATCAGCAGTATCTTGTATATCATTCGGTGGATAACTAGAACTTGAGAACACAAGTATGTATACATACCTATTATAGTGCACCTTTAAACCGAAAATATAATTAATAAATGCTTTCCTGTTGTTTTTTTTTCCGCCTCACTGTAATTTTTGAAATTGTCAAATAATTCGTTGCAAATTTCTAGCCATGCCGCTGTTCGTGCATCTCGATCTTTATAAAGTTCATTAGCCTGGTTCCATATGGCAGGGCGACAATGAACTTCTACAATCACTCTTTCTGTGTCGAAAGAAATTTTTCTTCTTGCCTTTCTCCATGCGTGCTACCCGTATCACACAGCGTTACTGACTGAACAAGCCCGCGCGTACTCCCGCTGCCGAGTTCCCGCGCGTACCCCCGTGCGGACGTGTCGCCCGGATACGGGCCACGCTGCGCGGGCGCGGGGCCATACTCTCCGCAACGGACGCCCGCGCGTGTCTACGCGACGTAGCAATTTTGTATGAACCCGCGCGGGCGCCCGCTTAACGCAGTTTCGGCCCTCAGGCCGGCGGCTTTGGTCGGTTCAAAATCAGGCCGCCGGGCTTGCCCGCCGGGTTCGTGCCGCCGGGCCGGTGGCTTTGGTGTGTAGACAGCTTTAGGGCAATCAAATCATCTACGATATTCTCTTGTAGCCAAAATTGGCATTGTTTTGCCACAAGAGATTGAGCGAGCTGTTTTCGAAAGTCCCGATGAGTCACCAGTTGCATATTGCGACGTTCAGAGGATACCAAAAACATAATCATAGAATTGAGCACACTAGCATTCAGCAATCTTTTAAAAAAATTCATATGCCATTTCACACATCTTTTTCGTTCAACAAGATACATGGAGAGTTTTTGATCTTTGAGGTCAACCCCTCCCATTGTATTGTTATAATCCCTTACAGAAACAGGCTTAACTAGACGTTTTGTTGTGCGGACGAAATGAAATGCCTTTTTAAAAAAAACACTTTTTATTTTCCCTAAGCCGAAATAGTATTGTTAGCGAACCGTCTTAACCATTTGCTGGTTGGAAGAGAACTGCGATATGAACGCACGATAGTAATAATGAAACGTTGGCTGCAAAGTCAGCACTTAAAACGGCGCGGTGTGAGGAGGCTTACGCGAGCAAAACTTATGTATTATTTTAATCTATAACAGCCCCCCCTATAAAATTGAGCTTTATCCCTTTAAGAGGGTGAAGCGAAATCAAAACAAAAATAGAAGTTAAAATTTGAAATTAGAAAATCTCAAATACACTCGCGAGCAACATAATCGACTCAGTGACCATTATGGTATTTAAACATGATTTTCTCAAAAAAATACGGAGTCAATTTTAATGAATTATACCAGATATAATGCTCATATATCCTCCTAAAAGCGAACTCAGTGAACTCAGAGGGTTGTCTCAAGTCTTGTGACTGAGACGAACTCAATAACTTTGGTTGAGATGAAAAATTAGAAAAATCTGAGAAATTGGAAAAATTTGGATTATCTTTAAGTGTGTCTTTAAGTTCTAGGTACACGCCCTCGGGCAACACACAACAGGAGCGTCATCTAATTTAAAGTCTGCTCTGTGGCGGACTTGCATACAACGTGTTGTACGGGTGCAGACACGCGAGGCTCAGGTTTCACCTGATAAGGTGCTCGCTGTGCTTGTTGGGGATTAGACTTATTCTTAAATTCCAACTTTCGGCATTCTTGTATCGTATGCCCCGGATTCTTACAATATTTACAAAATTTGGTATTAGCATTACAATTAGTGTCATAAGAATTAGGATTATTGTAAGAATAGTTATTAGTATTAGGCCTATAATTATTAGCCCTGTAATTGGATTGAAAATTAATTGGGTAAAATTTTGATTTGTGCTTAAAGCATTCACTGGATGCATGCCCTTGCCTTTCGCAACGGCCGCACACTTTTGAAGGCTTCAACACCTTCGTGAGGTTGAAGAGCTTTTCTTCTTCAATTGCGTGAGTGATAGCCTCACTCAACGTATTGGGATTTCTGCAGCGGACGATATGAGAAAAACTAGGGTTTAACCCTAGGAGGAAGGTGTTGAGTGCCATATCCTCCATGGCAGCTATTCTGCCAGGCTTCTCGGCCTCCGGCCTCGGATAGGAGTCTTGTTAGGCAAGCCGCAATGAGAACTGAATGACCTCTTCGGTCAAGAATTGTTTACAGTTCTGAAGTTCCAGAAGTAAGTGGGTGGAGTGCTTTTTCTCCCCGACATTGGTTTTAAGGAAATCCTTTAAATCCGATCATTTGTCGAATCTCTTTAGGGAGCAAGCTAACTGAGCTTTTCCCTCTAGTTGTGAAATTATATACTTGCACAAGAAGCCCAACTGGCTATCTTCTGCTAGTTCGATGGCGTTCTCACAATTTGTGAGAAACGCGGGAAGAGACGCCCTATCCCCATTATAGGGTTTTATAAATTTAGTGAGGAGGTTGAGAGACAACTTCTTTGTCTCTACTTCCTCTGCGTCTGTGAACTCATCGTTTTTAATGTCCTTTTTAGGAGCCATTTGAAAAAGGGTATAAATCAAAGCTAGTCAAAACGTCAAAACTAAAAAAAGTTACGATAAAATATACTCGGTAGAAAATTATCCTCTTAAAAGATGTTTAGTTGCTTCGCTCTCGTATCCCACATAATTAGAAAAGATTGACTTACAGTAGAAACTGCATCACTTTACTGGTCCTGATGTTGATACCGGATTTCTGCTGGACAGCAGAGGACGACGTCGGTTCTCGGGGTTGCAGGTCTCTCTCTGCAACGACGTCTGCGACGGCTGCTACGCTCGGCTGGTCGAGGGCTGGCGTGACACGGCTTGTGTCACGACTGACGAGCTTCCTCGGGAAGTACGGTCCTGGCATGAGGTACGGGTCCTCACGGCTTACAAGCACACCGAATTTCGTTCGCGTTTTGTTCGGAATACCGTTGGGCATATATGCGATATGCCTCAAGAACGGAATCCCACCGCTGCCACCGATGTTGTGCGGACGAAATAAAATGCCTTTTTAAAAAAACACTTTATTTTCCCTAAGCCGAAATAGTATTGTTAGCGAACCGTCATAACCATTTGCTGGTTGGAAGAGAACTCCGATATGAACGCACGATAGTAATAATGAATCGTTGGCTGCAAAGTCAGCACTTAAAACGACGCGGTATGAGGAGGCTGACGCGAGCAAAACTTATGTATTATTTTAATCTACAGGGTGTAACAGAAGAGTGTAGTCATACTTTAGGGCTAGATTCTCTATCACCTACTTAGTGTAATTGTAAAGTTTTAGCTCGAAATCTTAAAATCTAGAATTTTTCATAATCTGATACTCAAAAATGAGTAAGTACCTAAGTACAAATATTACAATGTCCCATCCCTAGTGCAACTGAAACCAACTAGTAAACAGAGAAAGACAAAAGAAAGTTCGGCGCCTTCATAATAAATAGGTGACTTTTTAGTTATCTAGCTGCTCAAAATGTCCTCCAGCTTGTGATAAACATAGTTCAGTGCGCTTGTACATGGCACTGCGTACGTTACGTACCATTTCGGGGGTCACCGTCCTAAATGCTGCCACTACTCTCCCTTTCATTTCTTCAGCAGTTGAACATTCTACTGCATAAACGATGTTCTTAATGTGATCCCACAGAAAGTAGTCCACCGGAGTGAGATCTGGAGATCGCGGCGGCCATTCAATACGACCAGCTCTGCCTATCCATTGTCTGTAGTTGTGGTCAACGTGCTCTCGAACTTCTCGTGCGAAATGGGCACGGGCACCATCATGTTGGTAAATCATCTGGTGGTTCATGACCAAGGATATGTAAACGGAGGCTGGCAAGTGGGTCATGAGCTGCTCATCTAACCCTTCTCTCAAGAAGTGCAAATAATTTTGCCCATTTAAGTTCAGCGGCAAGAAGACCGGCCCCAAAACATAGTCCCCAACAATACCCGCCCATACGTTTATCCTCCACTGGTGCTGAAAACTTGTAACAGTGGTTGCGCGGGAATTTTGACGGGCCCGCAAATGTTCATTATGCAAGTTCTTTATTCCTCCTCTGGTGAAGGATGCCTCGTCTGTCCACAGAATGGTGGATGCGAACTCTGCAGATAGACCCACCTGTTCTCGATACCATCTGCAGAAACTTATGCGCCGGTCTAAGTCACTGAAGTGGTCAAGGATTTCTTCTTCCAAGTCAGCATCCATAGAAGTAGGTCTACCAGGCCTGCGATCACCATGGAAGGAGCCAGTCTGGTGTAGGCGGATGACCATACGCCGAAATGTTTCCACACATGGTAGAGTAATCTCTCCACCTCTGTGAGCAACGTGCCTTTCGTTGTACAAATCACGCGCTCGTGAGAGGCTTCCGTCGCATGCTCCCACACACAACATCATATTATAGTATTCATTATTACTAAAAGACATATTAATTAGTTTACTTTCACGCACGAATCTTGAAAATCTCAATATGCAAAAACGTTGCCAACTGGAGAGGTGTCAAAAATCAACTGAGTAACTAAAACAAACAAAATTAACAATAGGTAAATTTCACTCAAAATTCTAAGTGCGATTCCATACAAACGTAATTTGATTAGGTACCTGTATTTGTGGTTACTTACCTACATTACATTTGAACATGAGAATTTTATTTAATTTAATGATCTACAACTAAAGATACTGAAATGATGGTGTTACGTGCCTACTGATAATGTATTATGAAATGCCCGTGCTAGTCCGGGACTGTCCAGTGCTGGTCTGGCATAAGTTAAATAGAATGTAACCGGCTGATTTCTTCCCGGGATGTCGTAAATGGCAACCAAGAGACCACATGGTCGGAATGTGTGGATAGATGGTACGAGGGTCAAACTGAAAGTTCTTAGAAAATCAAACTGATTACATTAGCCAGTTATTAGTTTTATTATATCTTTTCAAAATATTGTCCATTCACGTCAATGCACCGCTGCATGCGATAGAACCACTGGGAAAAGCACTTTGCCCACTCGTCCTTAGGGGTCTCTTCAATGGCATCGCGATACGAAGCCACCGCTTCTTCAGCATTCATAAACCGCTTTCCTTTAAGTTTTTCTTTAATTTTTGGAAATAAATAAAAATCACAAGGCGCGAGGTCGGGGCTATACGGCGGGTGACCCAGTAATTCAACGTTTGATGTCGCCAAATAGTCGATCGTTCGCTTGGCGGTGTGCGACGAGGCGTTGTCGTGGTGAAGGAGGATCCTACTGCGAGGTCGTTTCTCTCGAACTTTTTCCAAGACAAGTGGCAAACAATTGGTAGTGTACCATTCTGCAGAAATTGTTTTTTGATCCTCTAACACAATTGTTGCGAAATGACCTATCCTCCTAAAGAACGAGGCCACCATTTTTTTCCCGTACTTCGATCTCACTTCACTTTAGTTGGCAACTCCTCGAAAGGAAACACCCACTGAGCAGATTGTCTTTTGGTTTCAGGATCATAACAGTAAATCCAGCTTTCGTCACCTGTTAGTACGTCGAACACAGCATTTGAGTCACCTCCGTTAAATTTTTCAATCATTTTACGGCACCAATCCACGATGGAGTTTTTGAGCCTCAGTCAAATTATGAGGTATCCACCGGGCGCAAAACTTCCTGACCGCTAAATGTTCGTGGAGGATTTTGTGCACTTGACTCATACCGATACCTAAGCTTGTCCGAATCTGCTGATAGGTCACTCTTTTGTCAGTCTCTATCATACGTCGCACAAAACAGATGTTATCTTCAGTTGTCGCCGTAGAAGGCCGTCCCTCACGTAAATCATCAGTGAGATTAGTGCGACCACGTTTAAACTCATTAAACCAGTTGTAAACAGTCGCACGAGATGGGGCTTCATCGTGAAAGGCCAATCGTAGTCTATCATAACTTTCTTGTTGATTTAAATGACATCGAAAGTCATAAAAAATCATCGCACGAAAATTTTCTCGTGTTAAATTCATGTTGACGTGACACAGTCAATTTTCAATTTGCCGCCAAATCGAAAAACAAATGACAAATGAATGAAATATATAGTCAGTAATATTGGCAAGGAGTTCTATTTTCAAATTTTAGAATTATTTTTTTATTATATTGTTTATAAGTGGCCAGTTCTAAGAACTTTCAGTTTGACCCTCGTATCCACATGACTAAATCATACACACAATCGTACACGATATCTCCCATAATCCCCATAAAAATCGAAAGGAACGAGGAAGCCTTCGTCTCGGTAGGTATTTAGGTAAACAAAAAAGCCCATATAGCCCCTTAAACGCCTCGTACGACATGCCGGGAATAAGGCAGCTGGTTACCTTTAAGTCTAGACCGTTACGAAGATAAATAGATAGGTAATAATTATAAAAATACCTATTATAAAAATGCGCAAGCGACGGATTGTAACATAACTACGTTTACAGGTAGGTATAGGTAACATACCTAACAAACGCCGTAATCTTCTTAGGTTTGGACTTTGGACAGAATTTAGGCTTCTAGCAGTCTCCACGGTCTCATTTATTATGTGACGTCACGGGATCTCGCAAGACTTGATGGCAATAGGTAATAAGTGATAAAAGGTAATTCTACGACGACCCTAAGCGATGACTTACGACATTAGGAATGCTAAGCTAATCAAGTACCTAACATGTTCCACGCGTTATTTATGTAAAAAAGTGAACGCATAATATTACAATTGTATGTGAACTCGCCCTAATATCAGTGGCGGCGGCGGGTGGCTTTTCACAAAGAATGGACGGCACCTACAAGGTGTTGGGGGTGGAGCCTATAGCTTTGAGCGGCTTTCCTGAAAGCGTTTGACTTCGCCGCCTACCTAGACAAGCAGTATACTGAGTTACTCATAGTTATGGGTCGGAATTTTGTTGCGATCAGCTGATCGTGAATGTTACTCATTTTCAGATAGCTGTAAAAAAGGCAATTTCAGTCCGATCCCACTGAAACTTGGTATTTAGACTAATTAGGTGATGCTTTATACGACCCTGAAGTATTGCTACACTCTTCTGTTACACCTTGTATAACAGCTTCCTCTATGGAATTCGGTCTCATGCATCGTATGCGTGAGCCCAAAGGTTCCTGCAAATCTCTTATGAAGGCTTGAAGGGTGAGTTTCCTGTATAATGTACGTTTAGCTTCTATTGTGGAGTTTAGTGTTTCATGTAAGCATATGTACGTCATCATGGTACTGAATAACGTTTGGCAGTATTCGAAAAACTGCTGTGAGAACCTATTTCCTTGAGTGGCTATAGCGAGATCGTTGTATAACGCCGTCTCGTCTCATTGGTCAGCAAAATTATTTATTAAAGCGTTGCGGACTCCCGCTTAATTATCAGGTAATCCATTAGAATTTATAAGTGTGGCGGCTGGACCAGAAATTTTATTTAATATGCCATTAATTAAGCATTGGTTTGCTAATTCGCTACCAGGATCAGTACTAGCGTATTTAAGTACAATTTGATCGCACAAATTTATAAATCGGGTTGCCGTCAAAACCTGGCAACGGGCGTAACGCCTTAAAGACAATATCCGAGTCATGAGGGGCCATATTTTCTGAAATGGTCTCTAAACTTATCCTACTTGTATCAACTAAATTATGTCGGCGATTCTGACGTAATGCAGAATCACTTAACGACTTACTACGAAAAAAAAGCGAAAAATTATGAACTATTCTAATAAAATCTTAAAAGGATAGGATAGGATTAATAGCACACAATACAAAGAATCGATTTGAGTACCTACTCACAGTATCATGCCGCTATCTGCTACCGCTACCGCTTGGCTTTCGTGGCGTATCGATTGTTGGATACTATCTTCCTGTCTGCTTGCTCGTAGTTCGGATATTCATTTCGGGACTTGAAAGTCACCCGGCGTGAGAACGCGATCGCGGGATCTTCCGGAAATCTTGACACGTTCGCGAACCGTACCGCGAATATCCTACCGACTGCGCCAAATACGATCTGCGCAGCAGGAAGACTCAAAAAGTTAATTTACTTAATTAATAATAATAATAATAAAAGCATTTATTTACAGCAACAAAAACATACACAATACAAACATTTTACAAATCAAACTTACGAACTAGGAGGTATAGCTTGTGCATGTTATTGTCGCAGCAAAAGGGTTCTAACTCAGCTTGGTATGTTACGTTTGGTGGCAAACGCAACGCTGATATTACGTTAGAACCAACAAGAGGGCAAATTTAACAATAAGAGCTTAATAAACATACATATTAATAAGTGTAAACTATAAATAAATTATTGTGTTACATATTGTAATAACATATTGAAATTATACATACAGTATATAAATGTTTTTTAATGCTTATATTATGTGTACGATACATAAATTTACAAATACATACAATACAAAGATATTCAACGTAAAATATGAGAAAAATTAATGTGTCACAATTACATGTTATTGTCCAGTCAACACAGTGTAGCGGCCGGAACGGGGGGCAACGCTGGGAGCACACGCCTCTTTTTGCTGGCTGAGGAAATGTTCCTTGAGTAACCGTTTAAGTTTTGGCTTAGACGTTACCTGCCTCATCGGTGGGGGGATGTTATTCCAGCACTTAGAGGCGGCGTACCTGAAAGCACCCCTGAAGGCAGTGGTGCGGTGTCGGGGCAGTACAAACGGCGGCACACAAGCGCGGGATGACCTAAAATGCTGGGATCGCCACGTTAATTTGTCGAATAAGTATTTCGGTTGTTTAGTGTGAATGATGTCAAAAAGTAGGCAACTAAGGAGTAGTTTTTGTCGGTTTTCAATGTTAAGTAGTCTGTAACTATTCAAGAATGGTGAAACATGGGTTCGGGGTGGAATGGGGAAGCAGTAACGGGCACAAGCATTCTGCACACGCTGCAAAAGCCCACGAGTCTTCTTGTACAGGCACGGGCCGTACGCTGTCAAGGCATAATTGAGCTTGGACAATACCAAAGTCTCGCAAAGCCTGACCCGCAAGTCTACACTAAGAAACCCCCGACACTGATATAAAACCCGCAAACGATGGAAGCACGCAGAAACCAACTGAGCGACGTGCTTCTCAAACCGCATCCCACTATCCATCACGACACCCAGACTTCGAGCCTCCTCCACCCTGTCTATGGCGACACTGTTGACGCGAATACGTGGCCCCCTCATCAAGACACCAGACACCATTCGCTGGCTGCCCAGCACCATGTACTTGGTCTTGACAGGGTTGAGGACCAGACAGTTGCTTACAGACCAGTCATACACCTTTCTCAAGTCCTCATTTAGTGCTTCTATAGCAGAGTCAAAATTATTAATGTCAATATGTGTGTAGAGTTGAATGTCATCGGCATAGATATGATATTTACAGGTAGTTATGTGTAGTGCAATGTCTGAGGTATATAAAATAAATAATAATGGACCTAGGATAGAGCCCTGTGGGACTCCCCTACTAGTCGTGTGAACTGTCGAGTGTATTGTGGTACCATCTGGCCTTGTCAATGAAACTACTTGTTTGCGTCCGTTTAAATATGTTTTGAACCATTCAATAGTCAAGTCGTTAAAACCGTAATATTTTAATTTTGCCAATAGGAGGTCAATGTTCAAACAGTCAAAAGCACGGGAATAGTCCAATAGCACGAGTATTGTTGCGTTATGATTGTCCTCGTTTGTCAAAATGTTGTCAAATACGTCCATCAATGCAGTGGTGGTGCTATGCTGTCTCCGAAAACCAGATTGATAAAGTGGTAGAATGTTGCGTGTATGTATGTACTCTGTTACCTGCCCATGCACCACCTTCTCAAGGATTTTAGACAAATAAGGCAAAATACTGATAGGCCTCAAATCCGAAACAACAGCAGGGTCGTCAACCTTAGGGATTGGCCTAATCGTTGCTGTCTTCCATGCCTCTGGGAAGACACCCGACGCGATGGAAGCGTTCACAAGCCCCGTTATAGTCTCCAGCATTTCTGGCATCATCAGGTGAACCATGTCCCTTGATATACTATCATAACCGATTGCATCACTCTTAATGGACCGGATCACCCTAGCCACGAACGCCTCACTCACCGTATGCAACCCAAAAGTCGAAGAGCCGAAACGACCCTCATGAAAAGAGCGGAGCAGAGCAAGTGGGGATGATGTGGGGCCTGGGGTGTCAAGGAAGTGTTGTGCAATGGTGTTTGGGTCGTCAAAGTGTGGTGGTAGTTCTTGTTTGGGCTTAAAGTCCACAACAGAATTGCGTAGTGTTTTCCAGAGAACTTTCGGGGTCTTTAGGTATTTGTTTACGTGAAATTCAAAGTAAGCTCTCTTTTCTGCTTGCATACATGTGTTCACAAACTTTCTCAGGTCCTTATACTCTTGCAAATGATGCTCATGTTTAGATTGTTTGTATTTGTTGTGTGCTCTATTTCTTAATTGCATCAGATGCCTGATATTGCTTGTGAGCCACGGTTTGTGTTGTGAGTCATGTTTACCCTTAAAGGATGTCAGAGGTGCATGTCGGTCAAACAGCATAGCCACCAAAGCATTAAGATGAACCACTTTGTCATTAACAGTGTCATGGCGTTGTAACACAGTCCAGTTAATTAGTCGTAAGTCATTGTTGAATTTATTAATGTCAATATGTTTGATAGGGCGATATGTTATGGTTTTTCTGGGCTGCTTCTGCCTGGCTATTTTTATTGTGGTAGTTACAATAGCATGCCCACCCAGCTCAGGTATACGTGTTGTGTATGTGTTGATGATGCGAGTTGACGATTGGCAACAGATTAAATCAATGAGGGTTGCACTGTGACTGGTGAAATGTGTCGGCTGACTAACCGTGTTCCTAAGTCCCATTGTAGTTAAAAATGTCAAAAGTTGTTTCGTCAATGCACATTGCGAGTCCAAAATATTAATATTAAAGTCACCTAAAAGAATTATATGTTCGTACGAGTTAAATGTGGTCATGGTTTCTGTCAAAGCGTCAAAGAATGTAGCTGCGTCCACCCAGTTAGGCCGATAGGCGGTGCCCACCAGCACCCTCACGGTGCCGATGCTGACCCTCATCCACATCTGCTCCACGGTGGGATGGGACGACGGATGACGCAGCACTGTAGCCCTCAAGCATGTCTTAGTGTAGAAGCCCACCCCGCCGCCGCGCGCCCTGGTGCCGGGCGGCCGCGGGATGTGCGAGAGGCGGTAGCCCGGGAGCCGCGGTGCCCCGGCGCTGCCGCGTCCTCGGAGCCAGGTCTCGTTCACCGCCAGCAGGCACGGGTCTAGGTTCGCCACCGCGACTTCGAGCTCATCGTGTTTTGTGTTCAGCGACCCAGCATTAAACAGTCCAAGTTTCAAAAATTTTCGGTCAGGCATGTTAAAGGTGAAATGTTATACTAGTAAAATAAATCGTAAGCCGCACTTCATACCACCCGACCGCACCCCGACGCAAAACCCCAAAGACCGTATCTACAAATGAGCACCGTATATGTGAACTATCCACGTATTTAAGTAAAATATAATAAATAAGTAATGAAAATAGCAAAGTACTTGAGATATTACACATATAAATGTGGGATGTAGTTGATATTGTATAATATTGTTGAGCATTAAATGTTATGTGATTGACCACAATAAATAAATAAACAATGTTTATATATAAAAGAAAATAATTATAAATAAATACAATAGGTAAATTATAGAAGTTATTTTTAAAGATACAGTTTAGGGCAACCTCATGTTTTTCCGCAATGCGATAACACACACAAGCCATAACCATACAAACAACATTCAAAATTACAACACGAAGTAAACAATATGCACAATTAATTAACATTAAACAAAAGTAATAACAAGACAAAAAACACAATATAAGTAGCATGCCGTATCCGCATGCGACGAAACTAGGAGGGCGGGGCCTTGCCAGCAGCCGAGAGCTCATCCAGCACCTGCAAGCTGCGCAGCCAGACAGGACGGCTGCTGGGCCCACGGCGAGCGAACACTCGCCCTCCGCGGACCCACACCGACTGCCACCGAAAGGTGCGCAGCAGACGCTCCCTGGCCCTCGCCAACAACACCCGATTCGTCGTGGTGAGGCGCTCGTTAACATAAACGCGGCTCGCCTTGCTTTGCCGCACGATGTCGCAAGCATCGATCCCTCGACGCATGCGCACTGCCGACACCAACTTGTCCCTCACTTCCCGCCGAACGAACTTCACTACGATAGGCCGCGGCCGTAGTGGGGATGCGGAATGCGCGGGCGCAGCGGGGTCGGGCGACGGCTCAGTAGTACGGGAGCGCGATGCACCGACGCGCGACGTCTCCACAATATCCCGCGCCTCCAGTGTTACGCCGGCCTTCTGTGCTATGCACAGCACTATGTGCTCCAGAGATTCGCCCGGCAGCTCCGGCACCCCCGCGACGTCCACATCGCACACGAGGCCAGCCTGCTCCGTCTCGTTCAGCCGCTCCCGCAGCTGCCGCACGGCGTCCTCGAGCTCCGGCGGCGCAGACGCACCCGCCGGCCGCTCCCGCAACGATTGCAGCTCGTCGCGCAGCTGCTGGTTCTCGGCGCCGAGTGCAGCGACCTGGGCGCCAAAAGCCGCTATGGACGCCTTCATGCCGCGCTGCTCTTCAGCCACAGCCGCGAGCGCAGAGGCCACCTCGGCCTTCACGTGGCGCACCACCGCCTGCACCAGCCTGGCCTCGAGCTCTGCGGTGAGCTGCGCCCTACTGGCCTCCAGCTTGGCATCGAACCGCTCCGCGCTAGCTGCCAGCTTGGCGTCGAGCAGAGCGGCTATTGCCACCAGCGTCACGGGCGCCGGGGACGCAGGCTTCACCGCGAGCGACACGCCAAGGCTGGTACGGTCAGCCCCCGACTCACCCGCAGAAACCTCACCAACAACAGAGCAGTCGACGTCCTCGCACGACATATCGACGTCGTGCTGGTGGCGCACCGGGGTGTCGTCGGCCCTTCGGCGGCCCACGGTCACGTTGTCGCAGCGGGGGCAGCGCCAGCCGCGGCGCAGGCTCTCCAGGGAAGCGGAGTACCGCGCCGCCGACATGCCCACGCAGCCATGGTGGAAGCGCGCGCTGCAGAGCACGCACACCAACAGCTCCTCACTCCCTACCGGTGATTTGCAGGCCTCGCACTTCATTTTTAAACAATTAAACAAGTTAAAACCAAAAGTCTTTGTTCTTTAATTTAAAAAAAAAACCGTTAATTTATAAATATAATGTTTTAACACTAAACACTTTAAGATTTATGAGAACAAACACTATTTCCACATACACAACACAATACTACACAAAATATAACTATTATTGGAATTTTACGATTTATTTTATTAACAGCTCCTATGAACACGTATGTATTCGGTAAGAATTCGAGTACCCTCCATGCAACAACAATATTGATAACTAACGTAAAATGAAAATATGAGGTGAGATAGAGATGCTGACGAGGATTCAGTTAAAATATGTTCGTTGGCGGTCGAAGTAGGTTGAAAGTGCTGACGAGGCTCCGGTTGTGCAATATTCGTTGGCGGTCGACGAGGTGTGAGCAGTTTTGTAGGTCGGAGTATGTAAGTTGAATGTTAACTGATTTTAGTTTATTATTTATATTATTATTTATAAAAGATTTTTTGTTACCTACACAAAGATAAGTTTTATTTATTAATTTATTCAACATTCTTAACCTTTTCCTACAATATCTTGATATATCCATATATATCAATTTATATATATATCAATTTCCACATGGGGAGGCAGAAGCACTGAAGTCGGT
The DNA here is from genome assembly GCA_030578115.1 of Leucoptera coffeella. NCBI lineage: Eukaryota > Metazoa > Arthropoda > Insecta > Lepidoptera > Lyonetiidae > Leucoptera > Leucoptera coffeella. The sequence continues at coordinate 48,990 of JAMBLF010001079.1, forward strand.
CTTCATGACAAGGCGCTGATACTGCTGGTTGCCTTCTGCAGATTGAAGTCTCTTTATCTCCGTGTTAAGGGATCTCACCACCTCTTCTGATTCACGCAGGGCCAACTTCAGTTGTAAGATCTGCTACAGGACATCTTCATACTCCAAACCGCACTGATGGAAACCAGCCAGAGCACTGCGCACGTAGTCCCGTTCCGCCACCACCTCTGCTAACTCACGATCTTTCAAAACCAATTCTGACGTTAACCTAGTGTTTTTCTCAACTATGAGTAACACTTCCTTCTCGCTATCCTCGTACTCCGAGATTAGTCCGGAACACTTGTTCTTAGTAGCCTGAAGTTCACTAAGGGTGTTTCTGAGTTTTGTTTCTAGTTCACTAATGGTGTGAGACCGAGTATTCATTTTATAAGTCGCCATTAAGGTGGACAAGATAATAAATAATTGTATGTTGAATTGATATTTTGCTAAGGTTACTTTTAGTAGATTAAACTAGGAAACGAGAAAGAAATGCACCACACTACAATTATACCACGAATATTTAGTACAATTATACGTTTTTAGCAATTAAATGAGAGAGAACTTTTAAATATACTCAACGGTAACAGATATTTTAAGTTGATCAAAAACACTATATATTAATATAATTTACACTGAAAAACACAACAACACTGTTTACTATTAGCTTATTTCGGTTTATATTATCTCAAAATACTCAGAATAAGCATATTTAAACAATTAAATATCAAATAAAAAGTTAGAGCTGATTTTGACGTTACAAAGGTTTTTTTTTAAGTTGAGATAAGCTCCGTTAGTTCTATTTTTATGTTCTCTTGGACTTCGAGCGCTTTTAAATATAGCAACCCAATCATTCATTGTAAAAGCTGATTTATGTTTCTTAGCAGATTCTATAGCCGAATGCATTGAATCGCATTCCATATAGGAGTGACCCGATTCTAAGAACTTAAGCTCTATTTCTGTCAAGTTACTGATATGTTGAACGGCGTAGAGCAATATTGCAGCTACATGCTGGTTCCGATTTTGCCTTCCACGTGTATCACAAAAATGTGAAACTTCAGAGACTGTAGAACTGATTTTAAAAAAGAATACAAAATTGATCCCATTTCGTTGCTGCCTCTCCTACCATGCAGTTCATTCCATGTATAACAATAGGCTGCGTCTCCATACCCAACATAAATTGTTAAATTATACACACAGAGTTTTCTTGAATAATAAAATAATGATACTGCAGAATATGGCAAATGCAGCACACTTTGCAGATCGAAGGAACAAGTGACAAATGACGGCTCAGTCTTGCATTTCAATTTATCATGTTCCTTTGCTTCGTTGCATTGGCTTTTTTTAATCAAGTGGAAGGTGTATTCGCTTTCTAATTTATGCTTTTCTGTTGTAGAGGCTTGATTATATTTGGCACATGTCGCACACAGATCTTTCTTTGGCTTAAAGAACGAATAATTCAAATTATTACAAAATATGCGTCGGTGGGTCTTCTCGGTTCTCTTCCTCTTCCTTTTGTTATTCTAGTACCTTATTAACCATACCATATAAATTAGAAAATTTGCTATTCAAATGTTTTAAGACAGGTGCTATTTTCTTAAGTTTTGAATAACTATATCTTCATTATAGACAAAATGAAGAAATTTAGTGAGTAATATATATCTATTAAATGACATCAATTGCCTGATTTAGGCATAGCTGTGAAGCCTGTTGTCTCCCAGTACTCATGCTGTGATGTGCGTGTATCGATACCCATAAGTATATGAATAGCAAAGAATACATAAAGCTCGTCAGCATCGGTAGGAACCCAACATGTATACGAGATTTAGGTTTCAAAGTACCTGCAGTTTTCTGCACACCGATAACCTGATCAGTTGGATTCGTAGGCGATATGCTCCATGAAGTCCGTACGGCGCCTTTACTGTTCGTACGACCCGAAAAACGTATCCTAATTTTGTTGCCATACGAAATTATCCGATATGGAAGTCAAATCAGCGATGCCATCATCCATGGCTCTTGACACCGTATTTAATATTTTACGTTGAGGCTCACCCAAAACATCATCGGCAGGGATATCTCAGTCCACACCAACTCTAGCAGCGAACTCCTGTATATTAAATTCATCGTCAAATCAGAATCGAGTTGGCTACCATCGTGTTCAACACGTGCAGTTTCGCAAGTTGTCATTGTCACCTCGGAAGTGGACGGCTGACTTTCAATGCATTCAACAATTGGCATTGACGATGCTTCTTGGTAATTATCAGGGTCAACCACTTGTGTTGGTTGCACGCTAATGATCCCAGATGCAGAGTCAATGTCAATTGTTGAATGCACCGGCAAACTACATGTGTAAGGTACAGAATCGACATATTCCTGCGACTGCCACTCACCAAACCACTTGAGGATGTGTGATGGATTTTCCTTCGCAGCCATGTCCCCTTCTTCGTCGAGGTCCAATTCTCTGACATGCTCAATTGCTCCAAAGCTAGGGAAGAAAATGAAACATTAACTTATTTGATATTTTATGCTTCCACATACATTAGGCAAAAATGATACAAAAAAAATTGGTTATACTATGGAGTCGTAGTATGTAATAAAAATAGAAGTTTACACTTACTGAATTGACTCCTGGAGAGTATACTTCAGAGGGGCTTGGCGACGGATGTAGCCCCGAGGAGTAAATAGTTTTATCTATACCAAAATTTTTCTTGTTTTTTTTTATATGTCGACGTCAGAGGCCTGATTTTGTGTGCTATCCATCTTGGACTTGACTTTATTTCTTGGGCGTTTGGCCAGAAGCTAAATTAAAACACTGGCTTCACAAAACTTGGTGTATTAAGGCTCACAAAAAAAAACCTAGACGGTTCCCAAGACGTAGTGATCGAACCGAGTGCAGGAAGTGGTATGCTAGCCTGTCGATCGGCCAAATGCCTCGGTAGGGGTGAACCTCCCCTCCATCTATCCCCGCTTAGACTCTGTCATGGCTGACCACGTGAGAGCCTCGTGATCGGTACAGCCATAGCAGCGTTCCTTGTCGCTTTGTCGCGCCTCGCCGACATATATAATATGTACTCACGTAGGTAGTTTCCACAGCCTTGGTGTCTTCTCATTTTCAATGTCTTTATTAGGACCCTCGATCGCCTGATCGTAGATCCACTGGCGTCGACTGGATTGCTGCCCCATCAGCGCCACTCCACGTGCAGAAGTCACTGATCTCAAACGTTACGGAGACGTGGACCTAGATCTTGACCGCGATATAGTAGTAGGGCCTCGATAGTCCAAACACCAAAAATTTATACCCCGTTCGGATGTACAAAGCGTTCGGATTATAGTATGTAGGTATTTTAATTACATATTTCGCACTCGTCTTTCACAAGGTGCTCCACATACGTGGCGTATGAGCACCTGTAGCACCAAAAATAATCTTTATTTAGAAGGGTCACTATATTGATAGTACCCACATATTCACTATTAAATGGTGAGGACTATCACCACAGTTGAGACAATTATCATACTTAATAAAATGCGTCATGCGCCATGGCCATTTAGCATCCGAGACGCATAGAGCATACTGCTCTTTGGCCAAGAAGTTGTCGACATCGATGGTGACAACCATCTGAAAATAAATATTTAACCTTAATTTACAGAGATAAAAGTAAATATTTTACAGGAAATTAATTAATTATAAAAATAAACATATTTATCAAATTCGACAATCGTAACCATCTTGAAATGAAAACATAAATATAAAGGGGAGAGGTGTGGGCGTTCATCTTTATCCATCTTCAAATTAAACGAAATAAGGCTTCTAAAGTACTCTGCCCTGCTAATTAAAAACGCAGTACTTGTTTAATAGCAGTTCGGAGAAAAATGCGGGAAACACATTTTTGGTTATTTACGTAAGATGCAACGTGTTTCTTGAATATACAATTAGATGAAAAAATTAAAAAAAAAAATCTTTTACAGGACATAGATTTTTCATTGAAATTTGCTCGCCTCTATGAAATAATGTGTATTACTGCACTTTAGCTTAGCATATTGTAAAGTGATAATTAGATCATAACTAAGCAAAAATGCAGTACTTGCGCTAATTACTGCATGTCTGGCACTTGCATGATACTGCATTCATTGTAAGCATATATTTATGATTTCTTGTCTTATGCTAAGTTAAACTGAAGTTTAATAATTTGTTTAATAATTTTGTTATATAATTTTTGTCTACGATAAACCTATAAATGAAAACACTGGAATTATTTAGGAACTTTATTTCGCCAAACTTACTTATCAATCACATAGGTACCTAGTTACTTAATAGACATGTGTTATAAAATATTCTTATCCATCTATTCTCATTCGATTCTCATCACAGTCATTAAAATATAGGTAAGTAGGTACTTATTAGGGCTTATTATTAATTAAATCACATTTAATTCAGTCTCGTCAGTATGAGTATTCAATAGCACGTATTATTATTTCTAATTAAACAATAAAATCACCAATTTTGTCTTAACACTAAAATAACATATTTTTCTCTTTTGCAAAAATATTTATATAATTCCAAATAATCAATATAAATTAAATTTCTTTTAGGAAATGGGAACAAATTAACAAAATAAGTTAACCTAGGTATCTATTTGAAAACTAAAATGGTCTTTACACTTTTATTAGACCACATAAATACACTTTAAAAAGTTTGACACAGAAAACAAATATGAAAATAGCGTAATCAAATAATTAGTTCTCTTTAAAAAACAAAATACAAAACGAACACCTCAAAACATACTAGGCACAAATTAACTTAAATTTACACTATTTGACCGCATAAAAAGCCCTTTTAAAAGTTGTACAAATAACAAATATAATAAAATAAAATATAGAAATACAAGAATAAAGGTCTGTACCTACCTTATTAAAAATATTTTAACAAAAAATAACATACTTATTATTCTTCTGACTCTCTAGCTTCTACGAGATCAACAGAATTATCGTTAACTGGGAGACTTTCCCAAAAATCAGTCTGTTTGGAGGTATTATATCACCTAATTTTTTAAGGATACCCGTCTTTCTCTCCTGCGTTATTCCTCGCGGCTTTTTGTTTTGTACAGCTTGGGGTATTATATTCTATTTTAATAATTTATTTTTAAGAAAAACGATTTCAATTACGTCTCCATCATGATCAGTTTTGGCAAATAGTTTCATGCTGTCCCTTTTTACCTCAACGCAGACAATATCTTTCAAATAGGTTCTTACATCATATTTTTTTAGTTTATATTGAGATGAGTGATCCTCATATTTATAAAAATAAGTAACTTCCATAGCTTTTATGATCACTTTTCCTGAATTTGCAAGTTGTACACAATCAATAAAATCTGCAAAATCGTATACTTTTTTAGCTTTTGCAGCTGGTTTTCGACTTGGTGGTGGAAATTATCCGCAGACATAAATGTGTGACCAGGTTCTAAGTATTTAATAGTGATCTTGGTGGCAGCTATGATCTGGCTATTTATAATTTGAACCAAAAATGTAAAGAACGCCCAATTCTTATTTTGGCTAGTACAGTTATCTGTCCAAACGGTTATTACACTACAGTCGCGTTTGCTGGTTGGAAGAGAACTCCGATATGAACGCACAATAGTAATAATGAAACGTTGGCTGCAAAGTCGGCACTTAAAAGGACGCGGTATGAGGAGGCTGACGCGAGCAAAACTTATGCATTATTTTAATCTATAACAGCTTCCTCTATGGAAGGAGCCCAAAGGTTCCTGCAAACCTCTTATGCAGGCTTTATTTATGACCGCTGAACTTTATTTATGATGATAAGTTTAGGGTTAAGTGAAAAATAACAAAAAAGTAAAAAACACTTTCTCAACTCACTTCTTTAATATTTATACACAATTCTTTAATTTAAAACTCAAAATTACTTTACGAAATCCACAAAGTGACTGCATATTTCGCATACTTTGTGGGTTTTATTTTTACACTTCAAAATGTGACATTGTCGCCTTTTCCTTCTTTCTGGAGTTATGGGAATTCTTGACTGCGAATTTAAAGAGCCAGAATCCATAGAAGAAGACTAGGATACAGGAGTTCCTGAACCAGATTCAGAAATACCTGTGAATTCGCTAGCTAAGCTCAAAAAAATTTCTTATATATGATTTGGAAAAAATACTTCTGACCTGGGTCCTGGCCCGCAAAAACCGCTGGTTATGGCCACAGATTCAGCTGGATACGGCCGCAGAAGGACAGGGCTGCAGAATTCAGCTGGAGATGGCTGCAACGTCAGCAGGATAGGGTCGCAGGAACAACTTGACCCTGTCTTGCTGACACAAATACTAAATAGCTGGAAACAATATTGTCTCGCTGTAAATAATAATAATAAAACCTTTATTCACAAAAGCACACAGTTGACACAAATAAATGACAAGAACATTTAACATTTAACAAAAAAACTTAAAACTAACCTATCTTAAATTGTCAAATATGTGTCTGTGCGAAATGGACCCATCTCAGTGTATGGTTGAAGTGTGAAATGACACACAATCAACCCTGATATTCTGATAGACCCTTAAAATGCGTACCTGTATTGTAAATAAATATATGAGTAAAAAAGAAATAATAATATGTGAACAGGTTAAAATGCATATAGTGTATACATAAAGAAAATAATAAAATAAATAATAAAAAAAAAAGTTTGCAATGCTTGATACTTGGTTGTGTCATAATTGTCCCACCAATTGTAGCCAAACCAATAACAAAACAAAAGTGATATTTTTTTTTCAAAATATACGCCAAAAACCTAAAACTAACAATTTGAAATACAACTGACTAACAGAACATGAAAAACAACTAAAATTTTACCATAAATATCTATCAAATCACTATCACAACTGCTCCTTTCACTTCGCCGAGAAAAAACTAACTTACCCGCTGGAATTTTGCTGGAGGTAGTTCGGTGTTTTAGGTTGTCTGGTGGATGAAGTTTTTGGTGCCTCTGGTAAATTTTGCTTTCACGAACAAAACAATTTTCACTCTCCTGACCAACGAAAACCCGTGGCCTCCGCGAAGAACACCCAAGAGAATAAATCTCCTTAAACAAAACAAAACCTAACCGACGCCGAAACCATTGCCAATAGAAAAAAACAAAACGACTTTTTATGTGTAAATCTGTCACGTTACAGCCCTTTCGTAAGTTTCGGATGACGCTTCAAATCTTTCGGATTTAGATTTTGCCATTGTCGACTTCTTGTAGTATTCAGTCTTGCTAACTGGGAAGCAGTACTCTCTTGTTGATCGTATTTTTCAAAAACCTTACAGAAATCATCAGCCGTAAATTGAAATGGGTAATTTTTGATCCAAGATTCCATTTCTTCATTCACCTCAGCATTTTGTGTGGAATACAACAGAACAATTGTTGTGTAGTGGCACTAGACATTTTCTACACATCTTTGTAGTGTTTTTTTTTTAAATTGACCGCAGCAGCTTTGCTTAGGATATTTTACAATGATTAGTGATATAGCCATCTAACCAAACTCAGTAGTTACACGCTTATCAATGGTCTTGTAGTTGATACTAGTTTTATACATGGACGTCCGAGTGAAAATTTTGATGAGCAAGTTTGTAAATAATAAATAGCAATTCTTCTCGTAAAGCCCACTAGATCAAGTGAATCTTCAGCATATCCCGGAGATATAAAAGCCATGCATTATTAACAGAAGCAGATAGCAAAGGCAATCAATCAAATTTTTCTTATATTTAGACGAATATTAGCAATATTTTTAACTAACCTGTGTACTTCTTCCATGTACATGTAGTCTTACAGCAATAAGCTTAACTAGACGTTTGCCGGCCTTATTGCCGACAAACGTTTTATTAGTGTGGTATGTGGAGATCATCGTCACCAACTTACTGTCCATCCAGGCGATGCATCATACATCACCGGAGTGCCGGGCTATAATTGTTCCCTTTGGAATATTTTTGGGCACTCTGGCGATATCAGTAGGCACATGTTTTCGATTAGTGCGCAGAGTGCCCAAACAATCAAAACCTTTTACCTTAAGATACCGAGCCAAAGCCGGACAATTATAAAATTGTCCATCGTAACTAGATGGCCACGATTATGGAGTTCACTCAGTAGTTCGAGTACAATTTGTGTGCTTTTGCTAGCTAGGGCAACACAAGGAGCTGTAATATCGGTGCGATTGATATTTTTACCTGTATAAATCTGAAATTTCAACAAATACCCTGTTTTGGATTCGCACAGTTCATAAGACTTTATACCGAAACGCGCGGCTTTGGACCTAATCGATTGAATCCACGATAAACGACCTTTGAATAAAGTCAACGATTCATCAATTGCAATATCTTGATGCAAATTATATAAATTGGAAAATTTGGTATTCAAATGTTTTAACACAGGTGCAATTTTCTTAAGTTTTGGCGAATCATTTTGTGATTGACAAAATGAAGAAATTTAGTGAGTAATATATATCTATTATATGACATCAATTACCTGAATTTAGGCATAGTCATGAAGCCTGTTGTCTTCCAGTACTCATGCTGTGATGTGCGTGTATCGATACCCATAAGTATATGAATAGCATAGAATACATAAAGCTCATCAGCATCGGTAGGAACTGCCGTGCGGACGAAATGAAATGCCTGTTAAAAAAACACTTTTTATTTTCCCTAAGCCGAAATAGTATTGTTAGCGAACCGTCTTAACCATTTGCTGGTTGGAAGAGAACTCCGATATGAGCGCACGATAGTAATAATGAAACGTTGGCTGCAAAGTCAGCACTTAAAACGACGCGGTATGAGGAGGCTTACGCGAGCGTACGCGTAACAGCCCCCCCTATAAAATTGAGCTTTATCCCTTTAAGAGGGTGAAGCGAAATCAAAACAAAAATAGAAGTTAAAATTCGAAATTAGAAAATCTCAAATACACTCGCGAGCAACATAATCGACTCAGTGACCATTATGGTATTTAAACATGATTTTCTCAAAAAAATACGGAATCAATTTTAATGAATTATACCAGATTTTAATGCTCCTATATCCTCCTAAAAGCGAACTCAGTGAACTCAGAGGGTTGTCTCAAGTCTTGTGACTGAGACGAACTCAACAACTTTGTTTGAGATGAAAAATTAGAAAAATCTGAGAAATTGGAAAAATTTGGATTATCTTTAAGTGTGTCTTTATGTACACGCCCCCGGGCGACACACAACAGGAGCGTCATCTAATTTAAAGTCTGCTCTGTGGCGGACTCCACACAACGTGTTGTACGGGTGCAGACACGCGAGGCTCAGGTTTCACCTGATAAGGTGCTCGCTGTGGGGATTAGACTTATTCTGAAATTCCAACTTTCGGCATTCTTGTATCGTATGCCCCGGATTCTTACAATATTTACAAAACTTTGGTATTAGCATTAGAATTATTGTTATAAGAATTAGGATTATTGTAAGAAAAGTTATTAGGCCTAGAATTATTAGGCCAGTAATTGGATTGAAAATTAATTGGGTAAAATTTTGATTTATGCTTAAAGCATTCATTGGATGCATGCTCTTGCCTTTCGCAACGATTGCATAATTTTGAAGGCCTCGATACTTTAGTGAGGTTGAAGAGCTTTTCTTCTTCAATAGCGTGAGTGATAGCCTCATTCAACGTATTGGGGTTTCTACATCGGACTATATGAGAAAAACTAGGGCTTAACCCTAGGAGGAAGGTGTTGAGTGCCAGATCCTCCATGGCAGCTATTCTGCCAGGCTTATCGGCCTCCGAACATCCCGAAAATTGAATGTCAGATAGGAGTCTTGTTAGGCAAACCTCTATCCGCAATGAGAACTGAATGACCTCTTCGGTCAAGAACTGTTTACAGTTCTGAAGTTCCAGAAGTAAGTGGGTGGAGTGCTTTTTCTCCCCGACATTGGTTTTAAGGAAATCCTTTAAATCCGACCATTTGTCGAATCTTCGTAGGGAGCAAGCCAACTGAGCTTTTCCCTCTATTTGTGAAATGATATACTTGCACAAGAAGCCCAACTGGCTATCTTCTGCTAGTTCAATGGCGTTCTCACAATTTGTGAGAAACGCGGGAAGAGACGCCCTATCCCCATTATAGGGTTTTATAAATTTAGTGAGGAGGTTGAGAGACAACTTCTTTGTCTCTACTTCCTCTGCGTCTGTGAACTCATCGTTTTTAAGTTCCTTTTTAGGAGCCATTTGAAAAAGGGTATAAATCAAAGCTAGTCAAAACGTCAAAACAAAATTATCCTCTTAAAATATGTTTAGTTGCTTCGCTCTCGTATCCCACAAAATTAGAAAAGATTGACTTACAGTACTGCATCACTTTACTGGTCCTGATGTTGTTACCGGATTTCTGCTGGACAGCAGAGGACGACGTCAGTTCTCGGGGTTGCAGGTCTCTCTCTGCAACGACGTCTGCGACGGCTGCTACGCTCGGCTGGTCGAGGGCTGGCGTGACACGGCTTGTGTCACGACTGACGAGCTTCCTCGGGAAGTACGGTCCTGGCGTGAGGTACGGGTCCTCACGGCTTACAAGCACTTCGAATTTCGTTCGCGTTTTGTTCGGAATACCGTTGGGCATATATGCGATATGCCTCAAGAACGGAATCCCACCGCTGCCACCAATATTGTGCGGACGAAATGAAATGCCTTTTTAAAAAACACTTTTTATTTTCCCTAAGCCGAAATAGTATTGTTATCGAACCGTCTTAACCATTTGCTGGTTGGAAGAGAACTCCGATATGAACGCACGATAGTAATAATGAAACGTTGGCTGCAAAGTCACCGCTTAAAACGACGCGGTATGAGGAGGCTGACGCGAGCAAAACATATGTATTATTTTAATCTATAACAGCTTCCTCTATGGAATTCGGTCTCATGCATCGTATGCGTGAGCCCAAAGGTTCCTGCAAACCTCTTATGAAGGCTTGAAGGGTGAGTTTCCTGTACAATGTACGTTTGGCTTCTATTCTGGAGTTTAGTGTTTCATGTAAGCATATGTACGTCATCATGGTACTGAATAACGTTTGGCAGTATTCGAAAAACTGCTGTGAGAACCTATTTCCTTGAGTGGCTTTAGCGAGATCGTCGTATAACGCCGTCTCGTCTCGTTGGTCAGCAAAATTATTTATTAAAGCGTTGCGGACTCCCGCTCAATTATCAGGTAATCCATTAGAATTTATAAGTGTGGCGGCTGGACCAGAAATTTTATTTAATATGCCATTAAGCATTGGTTTGCTAATTCGCTACCAGGATCAGTACTAGCGTATTTAACACGTTGAACGCCGTATGAAAAAAATAGATTTTGCGTACAGGCCGCAGGGCTCACCGGTGAGCCTTTCCATACTGTGCCGTTCAGGCCACGGGGGTCATATGTGAGATGATGGGTCCAACGAACACGCTTGCTACAAGCCACAGATTGAAGTTATCAAACAAAACGTACATAGAAATGAGCCGTGTGGCCCTATTGCATAACCGGATCGCGTGGTTTTCAAATACTACAAAAACTTGTAAGATTTTTTCGAGATTGAAATTTCAGTTGAAATTATTGCTTTGATAAGTTTAAATCAAACTAATAAATAATTATAAAAATGTTTAATTAAAATACAAAAGAACATAACATTTCCGTCTTCATGACACGAAAATCTTTAATTCAATATTTATAAAGTTTTATAACATTTATTACGTATTATCAATCACTATTATGGCACTTCTTTAATTATCACATCAGCAATACTTTAACTAATCAAAATATAAACAAAACTAAAATTAATGATGAATCTTGTTAAAACAAGGCAAACAAAGGTATGGTTTACCTGGACAGTTTTGACAATAAGTTGTTACCTTTTTTGTCTTGGTTTTAGCCTGTTTGCTGCCCAAGACTGGTACGTTTTCTGCATAACATTGGCGACATGTTCTTCTAACTTTTCTAGCTAAACCTTCTTTTTTTTCCAGTACATGTTTGATTCTCTTTGGTCTTTCTACAGGCGCAATATTTTGATGCACGCCACAAAGATTCATCATTATAAATCTTCTAAAATCTACAATTTGTATGTTTTTTTTAGTTACTGATTTATAAAGTGTCAGAGCATTTACCATCGCTGTATTGAGTAATAAGTCAAATCGCTGCTTTAAAACTAAACTGAAGAAACTCAAAAAACACTATTTTGCAAAAAACGTTGTTTTATAATATAGTTGATATATTTTTGACAATAAATTGCATATAATTTAAAAAAATGATTAAATCTAAATACATTTTTTATCTTTTTATTAACTTAATATGTTTTATGTACTTATTATTTAATCTTTTTGAGATAAAATGTTTATCGAGTTTCTTCAGTTTAGTTTTAAAGCAGCGAAATGCTAACTTTTTGTACCACTTTACGGATTTCCGCAATGGTGACGAGTATGCAGACATTTGATCCGATAAATCAACCGCTCCTTTGGCTTTGTTGTAGTCGACAATAATCTGCGGTTTCATAACTTCATTACCCTGACGCCTTCGTACATTTGCAAATCGGTCTGAGTGTTTGGTTGACAGAACCAAAACATCTCTTCTGTCTCTCCATTTTAATGCAGTAATACCATCATGACTTTCTCTAGCGATGTATTCTCCTTTTTTGAGTTTAGTACTTACGACAGTTTTTGGCAGGTACCTCCTATTTTTTCTGATTGTTCCCACCAAATGCGTTTCGTTATCAAGCAAAGTCCTTGCTAATCCAATACTCGTATACCAGTTGTCAGTATAAAGAGTGTGACCTTTATTTAAAAGACCGCTAAGCAAATCCATGACTACATTATGAGGAGTAGTATTAGTTGTTTCCTCATTTTTGCCAGCATAAACACTTATTCTATATGTATATCCTAGTACACAGCATAATTTGAATTCTTTGATGCCGTATTTGTGGCGTTTTTGTTTGTTGTATTGACGAAACACGATCCTGCCCCGAAACGGGACAACACTTTCATCTATACATAGGTCCTCGCCAGGTGTATAAAACATTTGAAATTGTTCATTTAAGACTTGCAAAAGGTAGCGAATACGATGGAGGCGGTCTTTTTTATTCGTCTCATCGTTTTGTGAAAAATGCAGCATCTGTAGTAGCAGTTCAAACCTATTTTTTGACATAATAGTGCGTGGAAACGGATGACCTATCATATCATTTGTTGACCAATAGTCAGCCAACCTAGGAAGCTTTGTTATGCCCATAAACAGGATCAGTCCAAAAAATTGTTTAATTTCAGCAAGATCTGTTGGTTTCCATTTGCGAAGCCGTGCAAAACGTGAAGCTGGTCCTGACACAATTTTGTCAATAGCAAATTGGTTAGTAAGGTAAGCAATTTCTTGGAAAAGACTATCAGGAGTCATTAGTCGGAAGAAATCAGCTGGAGATGCATTTCGCATACTTGAGCAAAGGTTAGTTGGCGTTCAGAATTGAAAATATTCAAAAAAAATTCATACGGCACATTCGTTTTAGGACCTATGAAACATGTAAGGACTATGAGACTCTTTGTAGGAAACACCATTTACTACCTCTTTTGATTAGAAGAGAAATTTTTGATGTTGTATATCTTCTTAAAATAGCGCGAGGTTTTATTGATTGTCCAAAACTGTTGTCTTATTTGTCGTTATTTGTATCTCCTATTAGACAGTTACGAAATGTTCCACCTTTAGTAATTCCATTAGTTAATAGTAATTATAGGCAAAACTCATTCTTTGTTAGAACACCTGTAAAAATTAACAAAATTAGCAAGGAGCTAGATGATCTTGATATTTTTAATACAAGCATTACATCTGTGAAATCTGCACTAAGTCGCCGTTTTTTTGATATTCAGATGTAAACATAGTATTTCTTTTTTTTTGTGATGATACTGTTTGTAAACTCAGGTATTACGTGTTAGGCTTTCATGTTTTTAGATGTTGAAACCTTTCATTGGCTTAATGTTTATTATTTGTATTTTTATACTGTTTGTATAGCTGTTGGTTTCACGAATAAAATAAAATAAATAAATAAATTCCAGGATGCTCCGTAAAGGGTATTATTTTACGTTGATTACCTTTAGGGTTTGACCAGTTATCCGATGGCGATGTGTTACCTGTAAAATAAAAATAAATGATAAATTAATCATTACATTTTTATAACGTTAAACATTATTCGTAATAATAAATAAGTAATTCACCACACGTATAATTGAGGTGGCACTATCTAGTCCCAAAGTAAGCTGATAATTAAAATAGGTAATACGATTAGGTACTCACCAATAGTATCGGCAATAACTCTTGTGATTTCATCGTCACTATTCTCACTCTCTGACAAAACAATTCGGCGGCATCTCCTTTTCACTGGTTGAACTACATCTTCATCGGAATCTACTTGAAAACTATGATTCAGTAGATTAATTTCAATAGTTTCTAACTGTGATAAATCCTCTTGAGTTAACACAAAATTTTCGAACTCATCCATATTTGCATTTAAAGTGTAAGGTTTATATACGATGACGCAACGCGCGATACTAGCCGGCCGGTTGCAACTGCGCGATGCAAGCGCGGGCGCGGGCGGGTGGGCGATGGCGTGCCCCCGCGGCCCCCGCCAACGGAAATTCAGTATTCCGTTTTATGAGGGACCCACCGGTGAGCCTTTTGTTATATCACGAAAACTAGACGGTAAAAATCGATAATTTTCATTATTTATACATATTGCCGCATTTTATAAACTTTGCAATGAAAATCTGAAGTTGACAAAAATATACGATTTTATGATTTCGGCATAGCTCAAACAGAACAGTACACTAGGCTCACAGGTGGGCCGGAAAGCGTTCAACGTGTTAAAAAATAAAATATGAATTAGTGTTCAAACTTTTATTTTAAAAATGAACAAAAAGAGCACTTGTTACAAAAAAAACATAAAACTTAAGTCTTCCATGAAAAATCACATATTTCCAACTAACTAACTGTTTAATCTTACCTGTTAAATACAATAATTCAAAAGCATATTGAATTACATAGTCTAATAAACTCAACTTAATTTAGAAATATATTATTATGTTCAGTCATTTTGTAACTTCTTTTTAACTAAGTAATAAGTAACATTAAAAAAATAACCAGCCATTTTGAGGTCAGTTATATATGACCTACGGCACATTTAGTTGCCTTTATAGTATAATCTAACTTATAAAAAAAAACTAGGAACTAGTAGGAACAAAAGTTCAACAAAGGAAAGAAATTTCATAATAGCTACTCATGGAATAGTTTGTAGCAATTTCTTTGCCTATTCAGGTATAAGTAAATGTTGCATGTACTATTGTAGGAGGAAGGTGTTGAGTGCCAGATCCTCCATGGCAGCTATTCTGCCAGGCTTCTTGGCCTCCGAACATCCCGAAAATTGAATGTCAGATAGGAGTCTTGTTAGGCAAGCCTCTATCCGCAATGAGAATTGAATGACCTCTTCGGTCAAGAACTGTTTACAGTTCTGAAGTTCTAGAAGTAAGTGGATGGAGGGCTTTTTCTCCCCGAAATTTGTTTTAAGGAAATTCTTTAAATCCGACCATTTGTCGAATCTCCGTAGGGAGCAAGCTAACTGAGCTTTTCCCTCTAATTGTGAAATTATATACTTGCACAAGAAGCCCAACTGGCTATCTTCTGCTAGTTCGATGGCGTTCACACAATTTGTGAGAAACGCGGGAAGAGACGCCCTATCCCAATTATAGGGTTTTATAAATTTAGTGAGGAGATTGAGAGACAACTTTGTCTCTACTTCCTCTGCGTCTGTGAACTCATCGTTTTTAATGTCCTTTTTAGGAGCCATTTGAGAAAGGGTATAAATCAAAGCTAGTCAAAACGTCAAAACTAAAAAAAATTACGATAAAATATACTCAGTAGAAAATTATCCTCTTAAAAGATGTTTAGTTGCTTCGCTCTCGTATCCCACAAAACTAGAAAAGATTGACTAACAGTAGAAACTGCATCACTTTACTGGTCCTGATGTTGTTACCGGATTTCTGCTGGACAGCAGAGGACGACGTCAGTTCTCGGGGTTGCAGGTCTCTCTCTGCAACGACGTCTGCGACGGCTGCTACGCTCGGCTGGTCGAGGGCTGGCGTGACACGGCTTGTGTCACGCCTGACGAGCTTCCTCGGGAAGTACGGTCCTGGCGTGAGGTACGGGTCCTCACGGCTTACAAGCACACCGAATTTTGTTCGCGTTTTGTTCGGAATACCGTTGGGCATATATGCGATATGCCTCAAGAACGGAATCCCACCGCTGCCACCAATGTTGTGCGGACGAAATGAAAT
Source organism: Leucoptera coffeella (assembly GCA_030578115.1). Taxonomy (NCBI): domain Eukaryota; kingdom Metazoa; phylum Arthropoda; class Insecta; order Lepidoptera; family Lyonetiidae; genus Leucoptera; species Leucoptera coffeella. Next base: position 65,316 of record JAMBLF010001079.1, read on the forward strand.
GCCTTTTAAAAAAAACACTTTTTATTTTCCCTAAGCCGAAATAGTATTGTGAGCGAACCGTCTTAACCATTTGGTGGTTGGAAGAGAACTCCGATATGAACGCACGATAGTAATAATGAAACGTTGGCTGCAAAGTCAGCACTTAAAACGACGCGGTATTAGGAGGCTGACGCGAGCAAAACTTATGTATTATTTTAATCTATAACAGCTTCCTCTATGGAATTCGGTCTCGTGCATCGTATGCGTGAGCCCAAAGGTTCCTGCAAACCTCTTATGAAGGCTTGAAGGGTGAGTTTCCTGTAGAATGTACGTTTGGCTTCTATTGTGGAGTTTAGTGTTTCATGTAAGCATATGTACGTCATCATGGTACTGAATAACGTTTGGCAGTATTCGAAAAATTGCTGTGAGAACCTATTTCCTTGAGTTGCTATAGCGAGATCGTTGTATAACGCCGTCTCGTCTCGTTGGTCAGCAAAATTATTTATTAAAGCGTTGCGGACTCCTGCTCTATTATCAGGTAATCCATTAGAATTTATAAGTGTGGCGGCTGGACCAGAAATTTTATTTAATATGCCATTAATTAAGCATTGGTTTGCTAATTCGCTACCAGGATCAGTACTAGCGTATTTAAGTACAATTTGATCGCACAAATTTATAAATCGGGTTAATACATTCGGGTTGCCGTCAAAACCTGGCAACGGGCGTAAGGCCTTAAAGACAATATCCGAGTCATAAGGGGCCATATTTTCTGAAATGGTCTCTAAACTTATCCTACTTGTATCAACTAAATTATGTCGGCGATTCTGACGTAATGCAGAATCACTTAACGACTTACTACGAAAAAAAAGCGAAAAATTATGAACTATTCTAATAAAATCTTAAAAGGATAGGATAGGATTAATAGCACACAATACAAAGAATCGATTTGAGTACCTACTCACAGTATCATGCCGCTATCTGCTACCGCTACTGCTTGGCTTTCCAGGCGTATCGATAGTTGGATACTATCTTCCTGTCTGCTTGCTCGTAGTTCGGATATTCATTTCGGGACTTGAAAGTCACCCGGCGTGAGAACGCGATCGCGGGATCTTCCGGAAATCTTGACACGTTCGCGAACCGTACCGCGAATATCCTACCGACTGCGCCAAATACGATCTGCGCAGCAGGAAGACTCAAAAAGTTAATTTACTTAATTAATATTTATAACTAACGTAAAATGAAAATATGAGGTGAGATAGAGATGCTGACGAGGATTCAGTTAAAATATGTTCGTTGGCGGTCGAAGTAGGTTGAAAGTGCTGACGAGGCTCCGGTTGTGCGACGAGGTGTGAGCAGTTTTGTAGGTGGTCGGAGTATGTAAGTTGAATGTTAACTGATTTTAGTTTATTATTTATATTATTATTTATAAAAGATTTTTGTTACCTACACAAAGATAAGTTTTATTTATTAATTTTTTCAACTTTCTTAACCTTTTCCTACAATTTCTTGATATATATATATATCAATTTCCCTATGGGGTGGCAGAAGCACTGAAGTCGGTCTTCATGACAAGGCGATGATACTGCTTGTTAGCTTCTGCAGATTAGAGTATCTGCACCTCCGTGTTAAGGGATCTCATCACCTCTTCTGACTCACGCAGGGCCAACTTCAGTTGTGAGATCTGCAACAGGGCATCTTCATACTCCAAACCGCACTGATGGAAACCAGCCAGAGCACTGCGCACATAGTCCCGTTCCGCCACCACCTCTGCTAACTCACGATCTTTCAAAACCAATTCTGACTTTAACCTAGTGTTTTTCTCAACTATGAGTAACACTTCCTTCTCGCTATCCTCGTGCTCCGAGATTAGTCCGGAACACTTGTCCTTAATAGTCTGAAGTTCACTTAGGGTGTTTCTAGTTCACGAATGGTTTGAGACCGAGTATTCATTTTATAAGTCGCCATTAAGGTAGACAAGATAATAAATAATTGTATGTTGAATTGATATTTTGCTAAAAATATTTTTAGTAGATTAAACTAGGAAACGAAAAAGAAATGCACCACACTACAATTATACCACGAATAGTTAGTACATTTATACGTTTTTAGCAATTAAATGAGAGAGAACTTTCAAATATATTCAACGGTAACAGATGCTTTAAGTTGATCAAAAACACTATATATCAATATAATTTACATTTAAAAACACAAAAACACTGTTTACTATTAGCTTATTTCAGTTTATATAATCTCAAAATACTCAGAATGAGCATATAAACAATTAAATATCAAATAAAAAGTTAGAGCTGATTTTGACGTTACAAAGGTTTTTTTTAAGTTGAGATAAGCTCCGTTAAACTAGACGCAAAGACTCGTGGCAGACGAGGCCATAAAACGTGTGAATGCGACAGCGCACATCATTATCTCGCTCGCACTCACACTGTTTATGGGTGACGCCACAACGATGTAGGGATGCGCGTCGTTTGGTTTCGACTGTATGTCGATGGTATTAGGTTTTAAGTGAGGCATATTTAATGTAAACAAAATATAGTTATTTTTTTAAGTTTATTCATGTAAAAAAAAACTAACTTAATTACAAACTAATATATAGGTAAATTAAATAGAAATTAAACAAATTAACAAACAAAATTAACAATAATTAAGACTAAAATAATTAATTAACATTATGCATCATCGTCATCAGTATCACTGTCGTCATCGCCGACATGTATTATTAAGGGTTCGCGTAAATGCGCCTTCTTCAAGTCTTCTTCTTGCAGAGTTTCTGCGTGACGAACACATTTTTGGCAATTTTCTATAGTCACGTTTTCGATAGCTTCATTTGTCAATTTTCCACATCAGCTATTTTAAAGGTGTTATTTTTTGCTGCAACTTCTCCTTTCACCTGCGCCCATACTAACTCTATAGGATTGTATTGGCAATGATACGGTGGTAAGCGGATAACTTCATGACCGTATTCGTTTGCCAACTGGTCCAAATGATAACATTTTTCTCCGCGATTTTCTTTCACCTTTTGGAGAAGTTCAACCTTGAAAGCTGAAGCTGCAAAGGATATCCCGTGCTGGTGAAGCCAATCTTGAATTTCGGCTTTTGTAGAGGCAGTTGTCGGAACCCTGTTTATTTGTTTAGAGTGGTAACTGGCGTTGTCCATTATTAACACTGAAGGCTCCTCGAGGCTTTGAAGTAGTCGAGTAAACCAATCGGTGAAACCCTTGGCTTCCATCTCAGTGTGATAATCTTCATTTTTGCTTTTGACAGCACGAAACACCCATTTAGCACCTGGCATAAACCCATATTTAGCGCATCCTGCGTGACAAACAATAAGTCTGCTACCTCTTCCTATGGGCTTTTGTAAGCCGCCTTCATTATTTTCGTCAACCCATACGCGCTTTCTAGAATGGTTTTGGTTTACCCAGGTTTCATCTATATAAATTCTTGGACGAGAATCTCTGCTTTTTCTTAACTCATCTAGTTTTCTAAGAAATTGCATTCTGGCTGCCACAATATCACTTCGTTCCATGAGTTGTTTTCTTCCATCTGGCGCACTTTTAAATCGGTACCCAAGGTCATGTATAATTGTTCTCATGGAAGACACACTGCACTTGAATCCATCTATTCTCTCCCTTGCGGTGGTCAAAACCTTTTTTGTAGAAGGATATTCGCCTTTGTCATAAAACGAAGACACAATCTGCTTGATAACACTTTTATCGAACTCGTCCAATTCCGTCACTGGTCGTGGTTGATGGACTTGTTCCCGGGGAGAACTTATTTCGCCAGCAGCACTCTCCTTCTTTATTCTATCGACAGTTCTCAAACTAATTCCACACATCATTGCAGTTAAATCACGGGGCTTGTTGAAATTGAGTTGGTTTAACTTAACGGGATCATTTTTTAACTCTGTTAGAAAAATCAGAACATTGTTTATTATAACACGACTTTGATGTTCAATATTCCCTTTAATACTGGATATGTTATTTGTAACAAACGACTCCATCTCGAAAGAAATTATCAGTTGAAATGATTGTAAGTATCAGCGACTTGCTGTTATATACAAAAAAATACGCTCCATTAAAAGGGTAACCTATTAATTAAGGGTAACCTATTAATTTTATAAAAAAAATAACTATAATGGAAGGTAGTTAGCAATAATGGTAGTTAGCAATAATTGCTAACTACCTTCCATTAAAGTATTTTTTTTTATAATTACGAATTTATTGCTAACTACTTTCTAAAGATAATATTCAACAATATAACAATCATTAGTTAATTATTATTAAAATGTGGTGATTTATTTGTTCGCGTGTGTGCAGCGATGTCTCACCCGGTTTGAAATTTATCGACATTTCTGCAAGTCTGCGTGTGCGCATCTCTATAACAAAAGTGATTTATGGCCTCGTCTGCCACGAGTCTTTGCGTCTAGTCTAGTTAACTCCTCCATGAGTAACCGACGGAGTACCGGCATCCCCAACAGACCCACACACCATGTCTTTGTAATGTTGTGGGGTAAGTCCGTCGAGGCCACCAGCAGAGCCACTCCTGAAGGACAACAAGGCCGCCATCACCTCATCAGTCGTCACACAAGGGGCCGCAAGGGCATCTCCTGGCAGGGCGGCAGGCACACAGACAGAGGCCGCGGGTGGGTGCTTATCCTGAAGACATTTGAACGTTTCTGGGGTGTCAGGGGCAAAATATGTTGCGACTGATGTACGGGCACCCCTCGGGATTCTTTTCACCAGTGGGGTGTTGGATTTTAATTTGGAGAGCTGTTGCCAAAACGTTTCTTCAGTGAGTGAAGGGTGTGTTGGTGCTGGACCTGTGTTGCGAGATGCATCCGGGAGATCTGAGATGAGTGAGGTGGGGCATGGTTGAGATTGTGTTTTATGACATTTTCCAATGTGTATATTTAAACCTCTTTTGCTATTGAATGTTCGTGGTTTGGGCAAAGTATACAAATGTGATCAGTGGAATGAGGATATATATTTGAATCCTTAAAAATATAATATATTTTACACAAAAAAAAATACTATTTACAAATAACAGTCCAAAGAGCTCAAGGTTTGTTTCGCTTTTATCTTGCCGAGAATTTTGATACAATAATTTTGCTTTAATCACGGTTCTCATAAATATATGTATATATATGCTGGAATGAATAATATAACAAAAAATAAAACTTAGAGTTAAAATAAAAATAACGCATTGTAATTTGATAATAGAATATGATGATGATATGATAGATACTTCGATGGCACTCCTCTAACCACAAACGGAAATTATTGAAAACTTTCTTCAATGATATTGCTGTAATCGCTGCCATTTTACAAGGGATATTCAGTTTAAGCTGATCGATGTTTTAGGGATGATTGCTATAGACTTTGTGTTTGAGGTATCCCCACAAAAAAAAGTCCGGAGGCGTTAAGTCTGGACTCTGTGGGGCCATGGGATATCACCTCTTTTGGAAATCAGACTGCCAGGCATCTGTTTCACAACCGGGTCGTTTGAAGTGTGACAGAAAATTCAGGAAGCATGGCGTTATGCATCACGAAACTCCACATTTGCCGTACTTTATCTATGACCTCTTATCCTTTATCTTTGTACTGCGATGTCGGCATCTTTGATATGTTGGTAGATCAACTGACATGTGCTCTCCAACGTTGGAGAAGCTATTTTTTGGAGCAATCATGTGAACTAACTTCTGATAGTTATCAGAAACTGCCACTTTCTTTCTAACTATGTAGTTCACTCCTTCAGAACGACGTTTTCGGGACGAAAATCCTCCGATAAGACCTTTCGCTAAGGCGATACGAAACTCCAGATTGGAAAGTTTTGTGGAGTTCAAATTTGTGTTGTAGAGCAAAAATGCATTGGTGATGCAGGCATCTGAAAGAAAATAAAATATGCATAGCCACCACCTCTTGACCACTGACGGTTGATCGAGTATGGCTTCCTATTAGCTTATTGCTTTCTGTTCGCTAGAGTCTAGTTTCTTGTATGTGTGCGGGTCCCCGTCTTACCTCGCGTCCCCATCATGCCCCCCTTTCCCTTGGTAGGGTCCATTACTTACTATCATTGTATTAATGGAATGGTAACGCATTCTATAGACATATGTCTCCTAAAACTCTTCTTCAGTGGGTGATATGATGCCAATTTGGGTGCCATCAATGCATTCGACTCCGGGTAATTTAAATTTTTGGTAAAATCTAAAATATTAATAGTAGGTAACCTCCTTAAAGATGTAGGTATACATTATAATATAAGTCCATACTGCAATACACTTTTAGAAGGGCTTTGTCTTTTCATTGGTTTATTAAACTATGAAAGATTTGCATGTTACTGTCAACAAATGCTTTGAGTAAAACCTTGTTATGGGCTTAGACTAATTCTTAGCTCATGGGATGTCAGTTCTAACCAAACTCTTCTTCTCTTAAGGCAAATACTAGCAAAAAAATTATAACCTACAATCAATCATTTCAATCTTACCCTAGGTTTATGTTTTTCCTTTCTTGTGCAGCTAAGGAAAAAATATACATGTTTATTAAATATGTTAGGGTTGTTGAGGCACTGCACAACCTCTTTAATGGCCCTGTGTACCGTAGGCTGGGAAACAAAGTGGTACGCACTCTGTCCCACCAAGGTTTGGTACGAACCTGTTGCTAAGAAACCCAGAGTGATGAGGACCTGAAATACAAATATGTAGGTGTATAAGTAGTACCTACACAAGAGTAATTAAACAAAATGTACGATTTTATTTCTATTGTAAGTATTACCTTGTCCTTAACCGTCAAGGCACCATTCCTTAGATCTTGTTTCATGAGAGGCGAAAGCTCTGTAATCAGTTACTCCACCAAGTCTTTCGACAGCCTAAAGTCTTCACAAATTCTCTCTCAGGCATGTCGAATGGGTTTTGGCTGTGAGTGCGCAACAGATGCCTCCGCCGCCTCGCAGCCACAGTATCGGCTCTGGCAGCCGTTTCTAGCAGATCGAACCTCATTTGCAGACTCATTTTGACTAATTGTGATGAAAATTCTAACCAAAAATCTATCAAAACTCTCTGAAAATAAGCTTTTGTAAAACCTACGCAAAACGCATCCAAAACCTGTGATTTGACAGATGTTTTTGTTGGTTTTATTTCAAGAATACCGATTCATGCCGATAGTGATTACGTTTTGATTCATTTTTTTTTTTCAAGAATACCAAATTGAGCGTTAAACCAAAACAAAACTGCAATCGGTAAAGTGAGTGCATTTGACGTTTCAAGAATACCAAAACCAAAAATCAAACCTGTTTTGGTATTGTTTTACTCTTAACTTTTTTTAAGAATCGCACGGGTGGTCTTTACCATCATATCGAGAAATATTATGAGTTATCGAATAAGGCCGACGGGTCCTGACTTTTCACGTTGTTTATTACTGTCAATGATGGTATTAGCAATACGACGTCGAAAGCTTAGTAAGCACATGGTCCCACCATTATGTCTGTACAGCAACCAAGTGTTTTGTACTGACATCTCAATGCAATGGAGAATCAGTGACATGTACGATTTTCCTCTAATACTGGTTCGCAATGATGATATGTTCTGGTCATATAAGTCAACACGCCATAAAATAGGGTTGGTATACAGTAATCTTTTTTTTGTTGCTGAGAATAGCGTACAGTTCTATGGACAGGGTCAACGCCGGCTGCATTGGAGCAAAAAGATACCATGCTGTTTCTCAAGCTTCTTGCGAATAATGACATCTTCTGACTCTCGATAATCGTAAAAGCCTCTATCCTTTTTCTTTGTTTTTCAATAGTGGACTCTTGCCTGACTTGTTTTTTCTAATAGTGCCAGTTACAGAAATCCTCTTGCGCTAAATTCATGCACCAAAGGTAAGTCAGTGAAGAAGTTGTCGATATATAAATGGTAGTTTGTTCCGAAAATTAATTGCTCTGATTGGTCAACATAAGTACACTTGCTCCAAGACCAGGCTCAGAATAACGGGCATTTGCAAACGAAGAAGCACCTTGGTAGGGTTAAAACCATACAATGTATTCACTTGAAGTTGTAACCATACAATGTATTCACTTGAAGTTGTACCAACCCATAATTTGTATCCATACCTTATAGGTTTGCCTTTTATGAACTGCTTGCAGCCATGACGACCAAAGTACGGTACCATAGCCTCATCAATGCTGTGATTCTCCTTATGCGGACAATGCTGAAGGAACTTGAATACTAAGAGATTTAGCAATGGGCACACTTTTGCAAATTTATCGGATCCGTCTAAGTTCAGATTTTCAGCGACATGAATGTTGGAGTAAATGAGTGAAAATCTATCTCTAGACAAGGCGGAAACAATCAACTCTTTTCTTGAATCTGGTGCATTTTCCGAGTACATTCTTCGTTTCTTTACTTCACTATAGCCGCTGACTAACAAAGTGCCAACCAAACATTTTATTTCTTCAATCTTGACATCACCACGAAGAAGTTTTCGGTTCAAATATCTATTAGTTTCCATCGTTAGTAACTCAAAAATATTTTCAGAAAACAACAAAGAAAACCATTCCTTTGGCGTCCTTTCAAGGGGAACATGATGAACTGGTTGCCATGTGGTTTCTTTAGGTTGTAAGTCTTGTTTTCTTCAGTTATACTACATAGCACGTTTTTGTAAGGGTTGGTTAGACTCGTCATGGTGTTGGTCTTCATTTTCTGGCTCGTTTGAAGAAGCAGATGCTGCAAGCTCCGCTGGGGCTCAAAGCAAACTCGGAGGCAAGTTATTTATGTTGACTGTATCTTCATCACCCGAGTCTTCGTCAGTCTGACCATCGTTGAGAGTGTCAGGAGGTAGTATAAAAATATCAAAATCTTGTTCCTGACTGCTATTATCACCATCTTCCTCAAGAAATGTTGCAACTCATGAAGAGTCAAAGATCTAAAACAACAAAACAAAAGATTTAGACATTAAAAACAACAGTAGTGTTTAGTCACATGTTGCTTATGCTTAGACCTACCGTACCGTATTCTGTTCACCTAATTGAGGGCTCAGTATTTCTTGCAAAAATAATGAAGGTATAAATTCCTTCAATTACAACATCAATTTGAATCTTATACTTCATAGAAACACCAACAAATAATACATTACATAACAAATAATGTGAGACTTCGAAGACATGGTCCAATATTTTTTTAATTTCTTCCACGAAATATCGGTGATTGCTCAAAATCACTTGCACAGAACGTCTTTGTAACACAACTAATGTTTAACACTTCGGTGCGGTTCTCACAACTGAATAATGGATTGTTTTGTGGGTACAACAAAATAATTTTACAAAGTTGCTGTACCACATACGGTACGCTATGTCTATATGGGTTAACTATGCAAAACCAGACAGGAACTTGTTTAAAATTCATATTTATAGAGGCACTCTCTTTGCTTTGTCAGAGATTGCTAAAACCCAGAACGTTTTACTTTTTTTTTAATACTATTCCGAAGACAAATGTGAATTTGTTGTTCCCGGTATACGAATAGGAACATGAGATAAATTCTTGCGTAATCTTAGGTCAATCAAATCATCTACGATATTCTCTTGTGGCCAAACTTGGCAATGTTTTGCCACAAGAGATTGAGCAAGCTGTTTTCGAAAGTCCCGATGAGTCACCAGTTGCATGTTGTGACGTTCAGAGGATACCGAAAACATAATCAAAGAATTGAGCACACTAGCATTCAGCAATCTTTTAAAATTTTTATATACCATTTCACACATCTCTTTCGTTCAACAAGATACATGGAGAGTTTTTGATCTTTGAGGTCAACCCCTCCCATTGTATTGTTATAATCCCTTACAGCAATGAGCTTAACTAGACGTTTGCCGGCCTTCTTGCCGACAAACGTTACATTAGTGTGGTATGTGGAGATCATCGTCACCAACTTACTGTCTATCCAGGCGATACATGATCCATCACCGGAGTGCCGGGCTATAATTGTTCCCTTTGGAATATTTTTGGGCACTCTGGCGATCAGTAGGCACATGTTTTCGATTAGTGCGCAGAGTGCCCAAACAATCAAAACCTTTTACCTTAAGATACCGAGCCAAAGCCGGACAATTATAAAAATTGGCCATCGTAACTAGATGGCCACGATTATGGAGTTCACTCAGTAGTTCGAGTACAATTTGCGTGCTTTTGCTAGCTAAGGCAACACAAGGAGTTGTAATATCGGTGCGATTGATATTTTTACCTGTATAAATCTGATATACATTTTTAACCCTTAGCTGGTATCGGTAAAAAAGGCAACGTAAGTGGTATGGGGGGTCAGAAATGACCCCACTATATACTATGTATAGAAATTAAAGGAAAAAACCAGTAAATTAAAAATTTCTCTTTTATTTATAAAAACAGTACTTATATTGTTAACATTAGTTAAATTTTTGGCAAATATTAATAAGAGATCACGTTTTTATTTAAAAATATACGAACACCTACTTATTTTCTAAGACTTAACTTTAGGTATTATTATTTATATAAAAATAAAAAAAAACATTATAAAATTTCTTGAGATCGTTTTCTTATATAATTAAATTAACAAAAATTAGGAACTTCCTTTAAAATCAGCTTAATATAAAAAATTACAACTTAAATTAAAACAAAAAAAAATCCAAAAAAAGATTCTAAGAACAAACAAATTCTTTTTAACATTTTGCGCAAGTGACCGATATGGTAGTGTGTTCTTTACATATGTAATGCAGGCACTTTATACACTTTTTGGAGCACTTGATATCCTTTTTCCGGTCACACAAATAGCACCTGCCTCTTTTTCCGGCACTCACATTAGAGCCAGAAGCAGTGGCCTGCGGTTGTTCTTCGACCCTTATGTCATCCTCTCGACGTTCTTTCAAAAAACTTTCTATTCTTTGTTTTAGATCCTCTGAAAAATAATCCTTTTTTCTATCTTGAACAAATGGCAATACTAAATCTATTCCAATATTTTTTATATATCTATTTCTCTTCAGGCGCTTCTCCGGATTTGCGGCTTTCCACAAAATATAGCCATTGACCATCGAAATGTTCAAGATAGCTGAAAATATGACACACGGCCAACGTTGTGTTCTTCTGGCAACAGAGTAATTAGCACATTTTTGATCTAGCGCGCCCACTCCCCCTTTGGTGCTATTGTAAAACATTATAATCTCAGGTTTTCCGGTAGTCGAATCAATAGATTGATCATGATGCATTGTAGAAATCATAACGACGCTTTTATTTTTTTTCGGAACATAGGATGCCATCGTTTTATCGTTGGTAAATCCAAACAAAGATGAGCCTTCTGCACGTGTTTTATGTGGTAAAAATTCAGGTGGCACCTCTCGTTTATTTTTTCGCATAGTTCCTACATACGTCAATCCATTTTCTTTTAGTTTGTCCACCAGTTCGATAGAAGAGAACCAATTATCACCTGTAACGTTTCTATTGGTCCTCATTACAGGTTCCACCAATTTCAAAACGGTTTTAGTAGGCACTGAAAGATCGCCTCTTCTGTTAGTTTCCGTTTTTCCAGTATAGATAAATGTATTATACAAATAATGAGTCTTAGCGTCGCATAAACACATAACTTTTGTTATGTGTTTATGCGATATGTTTATGCCATATCTGGCAGGTTTCGACTTCATATAAACTCTAAAAAGACATCTGCCTCGAAATGGGCATAGCATTTCATCCACGGTCAAATATTCTGAACAGCTGTAATGTAGTTGACAGTTTTCGATAAATTTATCAAATATTTCCGTTATAAGTGCAGCTCTGTCAGTCTCCGTAAAAAGTCTCCGTAAAGCTGATAAAAGGAACAGAAATCGTTTTAGACTCATAGTGACCCTAAAAACGTCACGACCTGTACCATCTTTAGCCCACAAACTTTCAACATCTTCGTGTCCAGACTTGAAAACTCCAGCAAGCAACAGAAGTCCCAAAAACGCTTTCATTTCTAACAAATATACATGGTTGATATGCTTACCCTGGCTTTTATATTTGTGAGTAAACTCTGTAATTTTTTGGTTTGTATGAAGACAAATAATTTCTATAAGATCATCAGGAAACAACAATTGCCGGGATTGGATCTCAGACATGTTCATTTTGTCTTTAGCTGGTCCTGCGAGGCCGGGTAGATGTGTAATGATATTATGTTGTCTTACGCGCGATGAATTAGGTGGATTTATAGACCATTTGAATCTATTTTTACCTCTGTAAAAGCTGGAAGTTTGCGAGTTTTCCTCATCATCTTGTTCTTCACTGCCTGAACTCGAAGAATTGGATTCCTCAGCTATTACACTGTCTTCAGAACAGCTAAGTATTTCAGCTTCCTCGCAGTCACTGATTACTTCTTGGTCACAGGCAGCTGTAGCGGCATCACGAGTAATTTCGGACTCAGATTCTTGGTCTTCATCTTCTAAAAGATGTGCGATTTGATCATTACGTAGATAACCCGCCATTTCGATGATTGCGTCCTAAAAAAATAATAAAATGTTATATAACAACTAATATAATAAAATACACACTTCTGGTATCGGGGTCAATTCTGACCTCATCAAGGTACATACCTCTGTTCCTAGTAGCAGGTAAGTGACGCGCGTCCGCCACCCGCCGCACCCCGCCACGTAATGAGATTACCTTGATGCGCGTGAGTGTAGGGACATAAACTGCAAAGTTATGGTTAGAAATATGAGCGCGTGGGGTAAATTTTGACCCCAATACCAGTTAAGGGTTAAATTTGACAGTTGTGAAGAAAAAAAATGTGTTGCCAGTCGATTAAATATATCACCATGATAGTAATAATCCTGCAATAGCGTGCATTGAATTCATACTAATAATTTTATGGTCGTTTGAATGGTATGTTGCAGTTTTACTACTTTATGCATTTAAGGGCTAAAACGACGCGGTATGAGGAGGCTGACGCGAGCAAAACATATGTATTATTTTAATCTATAACAGCTTCCTCTATGGAATTCGGTCTCATGCATCGTATGCGTGAGCCCAAAGGTTCCTGCAAACCTCTTATGAAGGCTTGAAGGGTGAGTTTCTTGTACAATGTACGTTTGGCTTCTATTGTAGAGTTTAGTGTTTCATGTAGTATGTACGTCATCAGGGTACTGAATAACGTTTGGCAGTATTCGAAAAACTGCTGTGAGAACCTATTTCCTTGAGTGGCTATAGCGAGATCGTTGTATAACGCCGTCTCGTCTCGTTGGTCAGCAAAATTATTTATTAAAGCGTTGCGGACTCCCGCTCAATTTTCAGGTAATCCATTAGAATTTATAAGTGTGGCGGCTGGACCAGAAATTTTATTTAATATGCCATTAATTAAGCATTGGTTTGCTAATTCGCTTCCAGGATCAGTGCTAGCGTATTTAAGTACAATTTAATCGCACAAATTTATAAATCGGGTTAATACATTCGGGTTGCCGTCAAAACCTGGCAACGGGCGTAAGGCCTTAAAGACAATATCCGAGTCATAAGGGGCCATATTTTCTGAAATGGTCTCTAAACTTATCCTACTTGTATCAACTAAATTATGTCGGCGATTCTGACGCAATGCAGAATCACTCAACGACTTACTACTAGGACGAAAAATTATGATCTATTTTATAAAACTTAAAGGATAGGATAGGATTAATAGCACACAATACATACAATGAATCGATTTGAGTACTCACAGAATCATGCCGCTATCTGCTATCGCTTGGCTTTCCTGGCGCATCGATTGTTGGATACTATCTTCCTGTCTGCTTGCTCGTAGTTCGGATATTCGTTTCGGGACTTGAAAGTCACCCGGCGTGAGAACGCGATTGCGGGATCTTCCGGAAATCTTGACACGTTCGCGAACCGTACCGCGAATATTCTACCGACTGCGCCAAATACGATCTGCGCAGCAGGAAGACTCAAAAGTTAATTTACTTAATTAATATTTATAACTAACGTAAAATGAAAATATGAGGTGAGACAGAGATGCTGACGAGGATTCAGTTAAAATATGTTCGTTGGCGGTCGAAGTAGGTTGAAAGTGCTGACGAGGCTCCGGTTGTGCAATATTCGTTGGCGGTCGACGAGGTGTGAGCAGTTTTGTAGGTGGTCGGAGTATGTAAGTTGAATGTTAACTGATTTTAGTTTATTATTTATAGAAGATTTTTTGTTACCTACACAAAGATAAGTTTTATTTATTAATTTATTCAACTTTCTTAACCTTTTCCTACAATTTCTTGATATATATATATATCAATTTATATATATCAATTTCCCTATGGGGTGGCAGAAGCACTGAAGTCGGTCTTCATGACAAGGCGCTGATGCTGCTTGTTAGCTTCTGCAGATTAGAGTATCTGCACCTCCATGTTAAGGGATCTCATCACCTCTTCTGACTCACGCAGGGCCAACTTCAGTTGTGAGATCTGCAACAGGGTATCTTCATACTCCAAACCGCACTGATGGAAACCAGCCAGAGCACTGCGCACATAGTCTCGTTCCGCCACCACCTCTGCTAACTCACGATCTTTCAAAACCAATTCTGACTTTAACCTACTGTTTTTCTCAACTATGAGTAATACTTCCTTCTCGCTATCCTCGTGCTCCGAGATTAGTCCGGAACACTTGTCCTTAGTAGCCTGAAGTTCACTAAGGGTGTTACTGAGTTTTGTTTCTAATTCACGAATGGTTTGAGACCGAGTATTCATTTTATAAGTCGCCATTAAGGTAGACAAGATAATAAATAATTGTATGTTGAATTGATATTTTGCTAAAGTTATTTTTAGTAGATTAAACTAGGTGATCAGTGGAATGAGGATATATATTTGAATCCTTGAAAATATAATATATTTTACACAAAAAAAAAACTTTTTACAAATAACAGTCCAAAGAGCTCCAAGGTTTGTTTCGCTTTTATTTTGCCGAGAATTTTGATACAATAATTTTGCTTTAATCACGGTTCTCATAAATATATGTATATTTAAGCTGGAATAAAATGGACATAGTTTTGCGAATTAGAACCAACCCACATGAAGTTACTTTTGAGATAATTGACTTTTTGTTTTAAATGTGTGTAGAAAAGTTTCTGGGGATGTTGGATGTAAATTGCCTATTTGATGTGACAGATAATATATCTGGGATTATAAAACCATGTCATGATTACGATTTTATTTTAGTTTTGTATTTATTTGGGATCAAAAACTCGATGGTTCCCGTTTGCAAAAATGCTTTTTTGTCTGTTTATTAGGGAACCAGGTCATTTTGGTCTGAATGAATGGTAAATAAAACGAAAAATTTGCAATATTTGTATCTTTTATTATGAAAATAAACAATAATACTCATTATAATCAATCTTTCTCATACATGTTCATAACAAAAGTGCGCGAAAACAAACATAAAAACCTTAATACCTAAGTTACTCTTCTTCTTCTTCTTCTATCTCAAAATCAATATTACCTGAAAACCCATCTACATCATCTACGACTGTGATATCTCCCCTTAAACTTTTGTAAAAATCCTGAGCATCTTCTGGAATAAGATTCAACATGCTTTTTATATCATTCAGCTTTGCTTCAGGGATGGCTTTCCCATTCGGCCAAAGTGGATCCATAAGCTCTTTTGATAGCTGTCCTGAACAGCCTCGTGTGTTTTTTTTGGAAATGTTTACTTCTACAAATTCTTCACCTAGGTCAGAACGCATAAAAATTGAAAACTCTTCCTCTTTTTTCAGCATTATCTCTTTTGTGTTAAGCCAAGACACTTTCGACCCATCAGTAGCTTTCTTTCTGTTAGTTATTCTTTTTTCCAGGTTAGTACTTGACAAAAAATCCTCCTTACTTATCCTATGAACTTGCATTGGGTTATTCTTTTTACATGACTGCATTATTCGCATATAGTCTTCTGGTGTGTACAGTCTTTGCTGTAGTTTCAGAGCGCATTCAATCCGACCAAAATCCGTGTCGTTAGGCAAGAAACTATGTCCAGATTCCAAAAACCGAAGTCTCACTGTTTGAAGAGTTGGATGGTCATTTAGTAATGCTTTGAGCATCAGTGTTAGTTTGATGTTTCGATTTTGACCACCACAAGAGTCACTCCATAGTATAAGGTTCTTCACTCCGTCGTCAAGCCTTTCCATCAAATGCTTATACAAACACGAGCCTACTTCTTGAGATCCTCTGCCTGCTTCACCTTCCACCCAAACGTTACAATGTGCCTGGTCTTTGCTTCCTGAGTGAATACCCAAATTATACACCCACAGTTGCCTTTTATAAAAAACTACATTAGTGGGTATTCGCGGAAGTGGTAAAGTTTTTTGTAAATCGAATGTTAACGTTTCGGTGGACGGATCACTTTGAGCTAATTTCATGTCACTTTTGAGCCTGTTCTGTAAATCTTTTGCTTTCTGTAAGTGCTGTCTATGAGCTTCTTCGAATGAGGCCTTGTCTTCATCTGTACCATGTTTTTTTTTTGCAGAATAATAGTCGCATTTGTTGCATGTGTCTTTTTTTAGTGGCTTTGTTCGAAGGTTAAACTTTGTAACAAACAACTGCTTAACTTTTGTTAGCGAGAGAAGTTTCTGTCCAGCTGATTTGGCTTCTTCACAGTATATGTCATATATTTTAGGAAGGGTCATATCAGGTCTCAAAAACTTGGCGTCATCGCAGTTTTCACGTCGGTAATGGGAGACATAAGTAGGTAATTTCTGTATCACTTTTATAACAGTTGCTTCTCTTTCTGGACTCACTTTATTAAACCCACCATTTGAACCACGCTTATCTTTTATAGAATTGTTCCGTTTCTTAAAAAGAGATGTATTCACTCTTTTAGAACTTGTTTGAAGAGTGTTTAGGAACATATTTTTGCATACAAGTACATCCTTTAGATAATAATCTCGGCTGAAATTCTTTTTCTTTGAAGCACCACGTTGAGTAGACACGTAAGCACGTTTTATTGGTTTTTCACGAACACAAGCTGCAATAAACATGTTCTGTGCTTCATAAGAGCCCAATTCATAAAACTTTTTGAATTCTATCAGTCTATCTTCACTTGAAATTTCTTTTTGGCATTCTTTTGGACATTTGCATTCAAAATCTATGAATTGCTTTGACTCAACATGTTGTTTTTTAGAGTTAACGAAAGGCATGTTATGATATTTCATTTTCTTTCTGTCTTGTCTTGTAAGCTCACCATATTTCCTTTTCCTCCCCTTCTTTGGCCTACCTTGCGATAGTCCGGTGGCATCAATGTTTAACTGCAAACTTTGATGGCTAGAAGATGATGGACCATCTACATCAGCGTGAGTTTCAATTATTGTATTAACTGCTGCCGTTATCAAAGATCTAGATCTGACGGAGTTGTTATCACTTTCTGTTTCACTTTCATAGCAAATAAAGTCTGGATCTTGTACTGAATCGTCACTGTAGCTCACTATTTCATCTTTTCTGGAAGATTCTGTTAAAACGGTTCGATTTCTATTGGCGTCTCTAGTAATTGGTCTGTCAGGCATTTCATGCACTTCGGCGAATGTCGTGATCAATGATTCTGATACTGGTGAACTGGTATCACTTCGGTTATTAACATAATTATTATTAACATGTATTGCGATGTTTGGTGATGAAGCCTGTGAGAAACATTCTCTTGCATGTAATATTTCATTATCTTCAATGTCATTTTCAAAGACTTCCGTTAGAACATCGTATATGTTCCTCGTTTCTGGCGACATGTCACGCAAAGGAGAAGGTAGTGGAGGGTCAATACTCTCGTCAGTAGCTCTTACCAGTCCAGGTGATAATGGACTTAAAGGTTGGGGCTCTAAAGTTTTTTCTACATAGTCTTCGTCAGATCTATTAGAAATAGAGTAATCAGAAATTTCCATACCGGAACCAAGCGACTCATCATTCCTCACATTTGGCAATTTTTTAAGCACTGGTCTAGGTGTTAGTGGAGAAAAGGGTGGAGGCTCTATACTTTTTTCTTCAGCATTTTCTTGAGAGTCAGATAATGCATCACCAAAGCATTCACCCGAAAAAAGCGGTTGTCCATTCTTCTCAGCCGTTATATTAAGAGGCTTCTTGTCTTGCTTGAAGAGCTTAGAGTCATTGGCATCAGCAAGTGGCAAAACTGGAGAAGAAAGATATATTTGAACAAAAGGTCCAGTAAAGATTCAGATACTCGTAAAACAGAAAAGCATAGTAGCAGAAAAGAATAGTACATTGCATAAAATTTCACACAGACTTACCTATTTGCATACCTTTTGTGGGGCTGGGTTGTGGAGATACCTCAATATAATCATCTATAAAACAAAAAAGATTTAAGTTAAAAACTTAAATGTTAGGTAGAAATAAAGATAAAGTAGAAGGTATATAAAATAAAGTATAAATAAAAACCATTGCCTTAATAAATATATAATAGGAATCGTTGGAAAATCCAATTCTTCATTATGCCAACGTTTTTGAGGTTATAAAACTTAATAATAACTATCAGTAGAATTACTCACCATTGTCATTGTTGTTTTCATCATCTTCGGTTGGATTTGTAAGTATACAAGCATTAATGAGTGCTTTTGTTCGGGCACTTATCTTTTTATACATTTTTTAAACATTTAAATTAAATTAAGAACATGCGCTAGGGCAGTAGCTTCAGGGATACCAGCGTTTGTTTAGTGTTGCTATTTTTAAATTTTGTGAATGTAAACCGTAGAAATAATGGGATGGATGAAAATACTTGAAATTTATTTTTTGGTAATGTTATGGGGTAACATTTTTTATGATTCCTTTATTTTTTTAATGCATTAATTTATAATTAATAATAGTTATTATTAAATATGACATTGAATTGCTAGTGAATTAAATTACAAAAATATTTTAATTAATAACAATATCTAAATTTTTTACGTTCTTAGTTCACTGTAATCATTTAAATCATTATACTTTAAAAAAACGCAAAACCAAGCCATGCATCACAGTTCATCGACTTACTCATAATGTAACAAATTGTGTTTACCTATATAGAACTAAACAGCTTAGTTCCTTTAAAGTTACAAATAGTTATTTTGCAAACGAGATCAAACAGCATAGTTCTCATTTGCAAAAAGAAAAGGCAACGAAAACTTGTTTAATTTTTTTTAAAAGAGAACTGTGTGGCTTGGTTCTTGTTTGCGTTTTGAAAATTCTGAATAATGGTAGGAACCATGCGGCGAGGTTCTATTTGTTCGTTAAAGATCGACTGTTTCCTGAGTTAGTTCCCTCGGTGGCTTTTTTTTCTCCTTTATGGCTTAACAAATTTGACCAGGAGTCTTTTTAGGTAGGTAAAACACACATGTAGGAGGTCGTCTATGCATCTAACTCAATTCTACCCAAAGTGTGGGTTGGTTCTAATTCGCAAAACTATATCCATTTTAGAATTAAATAAATAATAAAATGTAAGGATTTTGTAGTCATTTTTATTTTTGCTTTAAGACAATTAAGTTCTAAAGAGTTTTTTTAAGATTAATTATTGTTTGAACTAATAACAATTGAAATAACTTACTATTTTTACTCACTTATGCACGTTGCAAAGTGAATTAAAATCTAAAGGTATTTCAAAATGACTTGTGTAAATTACAATTAAGTACTTTTTTATTATTGTTTATTATGCCATACAACAATTACGATTACGTTCATGAAAGTACAAACACTGATGCCATGGCGTTTAGAATTATTGATATTCCGTCACCATGGTTACGCCAACGTCAGCCTATACAACCGAGGAAAAAAGAAGTAGAAGCTCCAATATCTCTCTTCTTTGTTGTTCGGTTCATTCCAGTCAGGATCCAAATATGCCAAAGCGAACGTATTTAGCCAGTTTGGCATCACAATTGATTAAAACATTCAGCCGAAAATAAATATTTGTATTCGCAACTTTCACTGAGCTGCTGACTTTGTTGAACCATAGACGACTAATGTAGAACTTTATTGAAAGAAATATTATGCGAGATGAATGTTAACTTGTGTAATTAAGAAAATAGTGTAAGTACATTGTAATCTTTTGTAATTTTTATCTTTATATAACTTGACAAACAGTTGTTATTTGTTAAAATGTACCTTTACAGTGACTGAATAAATACGTTGGTTTTTGATACATACCTACCATGTTTTTCATTTTATATCCTTATAATCGTTCAATCCCTTTTGATGTGACATACATACATAATATATTCACGCCTCTACATCACCATCGGGATAGGCATACTATCGATCGTCACCTGGAACTATCTTGGCAAATCCCTCTTGCTTCACTCACACCCAAGAACCTTCTCATACATGATTTTCTGTTCTTTACAATATGCACACTCGCCTGTAGCCTGGATATGATGGCATTAATATAGAATTTTAGTGAGTTTCCCATCTCGTCACCTAATACGACAACAACAACAAACGCGTTCACGACCATTTACCCTTGCGGGGTAGTCAGAGGTTCAGGTGTTCATTTCCGCAATTGCGAAGGTCGTGATTCTATGGCCACGTCGAACCCACGTGTTAACCAGATAGTCAGTACTCAATGTGACAGGTGGTAAGCCATGTCGCCATTTACAAGCACTAACTATTACCTGTTCGGGGAACAGGTAGGTTTCCTCACGATGTTTTCCCTCACCGTAGTATTCGACGCATTTCGTAAATGTATTTTTATTACGAAAATGTACATAGAAATTTATTAAACTTCATTACCATTGGTACATGCTCAAGCGGGATTTGAACCTTGTACTCTCGATACAGCGTCAAACCACAAACAACTGAGCTACGTCGAATTCGTCACCTAATATATTGATCTATTCATCCCGAGTTTTTTAATCACCTCCTATTATATATTTATTTACTATTACAGGACAGATTTCAGTACGAGGTATGACTTCAAGTAGTTTTAGCTGTAAGCCTGATACTAGACTTATTTATTGTCACATACAATGGTTTTATACATAATATATACTCGGTTTAAATTCTGATAGGTTTATATATGAGTATTATTATTCCCTACTGTCATGTCCGTAATTTTATAATATTTTTCTCATCTTTATCATAACAGTTGTCTTAGAAACACGATAGTAGTAAACGGGGAGTGTCGTCGCTATCTCTCTACGCTAACCAATCGGGTTGATCATAAACAACTAGCTAATTAGCAAAACCGTAAGAGATATGTAATTTCGATAAAAAGTGGTGTGATGTAATATCGAGAATTATTATCAGGCGTTAATATAAAGCCCAGATGAGGGTTAATCTTTATTCCTCTCCTGATCTTAGAAACGGTAACACCAAGAATCGAAAAATGTTGAGCTCTTTAAGCAAATGCGTGTATCTAACTTACGTATTCAGTTTATTGTATTTCAAATGTGAAAAGTTGTACAAAATCCATGACTCCGCGGTCGACATGCTTTCTTCTATCAACTTCTGCGATCAATCCTTCAAAGTAGCCATGTTTTTCATGCTATTCAACCCGGTTTTCTGGAACGTGGTGTCCCGGTTTGAATACTACACCCGGTTCCTTACAAAACTGACGAAGAACCCTAGACACGGCTGCTATATATTCGCAGCCACGATCTTCAGTCTTGGTCTGCTAAGGAACTACCTGTTCGAACAAGCTTTGGCCCTGCAACCCACTTCGGCTGTTCTGGACAATGAGGTGGCGAAAAACATCGGCCTTGTAGCAGTTATTACGGGGCAGATTTTGGTCCTCACATCGATGTATCAATTGGGAATCATAGGTACGTACTGCGGTGATTATTTCGGAATTCTCATGAAGGAAAGAGTGACACAATTCCCGTTCAACGTTTGCCATAACCCTATGTATCGGGGCTCAACGTTGTCGTTCGTTGGTGTAGCGTTGCTGCAGGGGAAACCAGCTGGTCTTTTAGCAGCTTACTGCCTGCATACAGTGTATGATATTGCCTTGAAGTTTGAAGAACCGTTCACTAGGAAGATCTATGAGAATGCAGCTTTGATGAAGAAGGGACATTAATGGTGAGAAGAAGAGATTGTCTATGGTAAGAGGAAGCGTCCAGCCGTGTAGTAGCGGCTTTATAATACTACTATATTCGAATGTGAGCTTTTGTGAAGCAGTTTAGGTATGTTAAGTGATAAATAAATTATTGTAGGTTTAAGAATGTTCAGTTTTTTTTGATAATTCAGTTGTAAATGTTAACGATTAAAAGAAACGATTTTCTTATTAACTTATTGCTTATGTGCTTTTTTATTTGAACTCTATTTGTGAATATAAACATAATCAAGAGACATACGCAGTGACAGCGCGATAATATGCAATCCTCTAACAATCCAAGAAAGGTTTGTTGTCGTAATGTTTATGTACCATTGGGATCCTAAAGGTTCCACATACACACATATTACATCCATAATCTCTGAAGGTGTGAATGAAAACCATCTAACATTGAAACTTATCAGGGGCCTTACTCCACTTATTAACTTTGACAGCCACACAACTGCGTCACTTCTGCGTCTCGGCTGTAAAAGTAGCAGCTGCTAATATTTAGATCTGCCACAGTTGTGCCTCAATAGCGAGTCAGTGGTGCTTCAGTGGCCACTCAAAGTATGGAAATGTCAATAGTGGAGTACGAAATATAAGGATATTGAACTGACATTGACTGACGTTTGGCCCTAAATATTATTTGTTATATATATCACTGCCAATAGGGAGAGTGCCTAAGATGCTGGCGGTTTGCCTTCTTCAGCAGACCAGCCAATTCAATTTTACAAGTTTTTCTCGATACTAGCTATCTAGTTGCTTCATTGGCATCCATACACCTTGTCATACACACCACGGCCCTTACTCCACTAATTCATTTTAGCCACAATATTACTTCAGTATCGATACTGTGGCACTTCAGTGGCCGTAATTTGACACTTTTGACACTCCACTAACAAATTTTGGCCACTGATGAGGGGCTATCGAACTACATCTGCGTCTGAAATACAAAAAAAGCTACTCCATTAACCAATCGCACCACGGAGGTCGTCGTGATATGCAAGTAAAAGGCACAGGCACGTGCGAACAGATAAATAAAGCAACATTTCTAAGAGATGACCTGTGAGATAGAAACTAATTAATCAAATTGTTCAGTTTGTTACTGCTCGTGTATTAATTGTAGGTGTATATGAAATGAAATGAAATGCCTTTTATTCAATATGAGGATTATAAAATCACTTATTGAAAGACAATAAAAACATTTCCACTGGAAAAGTTGTCATTACAATTAGTTAATTTTAAAAAAAATTTAAAAATATATATTTTGACTTTTTAATCTATATATTTTGACTACTTCCGTGGCGCGATCGGTTAGACAACTGAAGGCTAATCGTGGGGTCCCGGGTTCGATTCCCGGTGGAGGCTACCTACCCCCTCTACAAGGAATCAGGCGTGATGTGTATGTATGTACCTACATAAGGGGTGTGGGTGAGATAAAGACTTATCAGAACAGTCGAAGGCGATTTGATGGTATCTGCCTATCTCGTTAGTGCATAAGCGTGAATATGTGTATGTTTATTCTACACATATACTCTCATTTTTTCTAATTCTGCATTTACTGCTGTAGCCCAGCGGGTTAGACCTCGGACTTCTTATGAGAAAGGTCCTAGGTTCGATTCCCGGCGCTGGCATGTACTAATGAAAGACGTTTAAATGATATGTGTTTTTCATTTACGTACATAATTTACAGTCGCTAAAGGCGCTCACCTTTAGCGACTGTAAATTATGTACGTAAAACAACGTGAGGAAAAACTTGCCTATATAGGTAATAGCCAGTGCCTATATACGGCGATTCGGTTCACTACCTATCACGTTGGGCGCTGTCTATCTAGTGAAAAGCGGGCTTCGAGTGACCTATGCCTAACATGCCTTTAAAATTTCGGTAATAGGCAGTCAAGCCAATAATAAAAAGGGAGTGTGTATACACAAATCGTGAAGCGTATGTATGTTTTTTTGTTTTCTAATTCCTTTCTAATGAACATAATATCTCTTTGTCACCTTTAACCCTAGCATATCAGGGTTATGATCTTATTTAAATGTCATTAGTAATGGGTTGATAGCCCTTTGCCCCATAGATATTCTTACTAGTATATTCTTGATTTAAGCGGTGTCACCAACAAACGCATTCACGTGTAATTACCCTTGCGGGGTAGTCAGAGGTTCAGGTTTTCATCTCCGAAATCGCAGACGTAATTCTATAGCCACCTCGAACCCACGTGTTGACTAAATAGTCAGTACTCAATGTGACAGGTGGTAAGCCTTGTCGCCATTTACAAGCACTAACTATTACCTGTTCGGGGAATAGGTAGGTTTACTTAGGATGTTTTCCCTCACCATGGTATTTGCTGCATTTCGAAAATATATTTTTATTACGAAAATGTTCATAGAAATAGCTAAGTATATACTTAGGCGGGATTTGAACCCAGTACCCGTTAATACAGAGTCAAGCCTCTAGCAACTGAGCTACACTGAACTTAATTTCAATTTCAACTTTAGTATAGACAAGAAAATACTCTTCACGACTTGTGTATACACACTCCCTTTATATTGTGGCGGGGTAGTAAGAGGCTTGAGTGCCCATCTCCGAAATTCCAAAGGAGAATAAGAATATAATAGCCAGTGCTTGTAAATGGCGACATGGCTTACCACCTGTCACATTGAGTACTAATTATCTGGTAAACACTTGGGTATGAGGTGGCCATAGAATTGCTTACAAATTGATAGTCAATGCTTATATTTCCGAGTTTACCTACATACATACACATCACGCCGGTATCTCTATATAATGGTAAGCAGAGATCTAGAGATCTTCTTTAGTCTCGATCCTGACCGAATCACTTTCGTTTCATTGACTTACACACACGGCGGTTATAAGTACTTTTAACATCACATTACATCAATATGTCGTATATCTGACTGTCATATGTAATAATTTGCCAACTCCTACGTAACCACCCTTCCACTTCACCCACATACATTCCTTTTGTCAATCTACTATCATTCATCCGCATAACATGTCCAAACCATCGAAGCAAGCTCTTTTCAATCTTAGTCACTACATCTTACCATTTCCGAGGTTCTAAATATAAAAGAACGTATTAAAAAAAAGATTGTATCTTGTTTGTGTTACTAAGTTCAAATTTACGATAACTACTCACGCCATAGTATGACTCATAATGAGCATCACGCCATTTCTTTTATCTTAATTCACAGGTCTAGTAACATTTTGTTGTGACGCGGATGCAATGAATTAGATTGAAAACTGAATGAATGAATGAGAGATTAAGATTGATTTTTCGATTGTTGGAAATATTATGGGGTTTATAATCATCCAGTTATGGGTGACCATCTAATAATAATAATATTTGGACATTATTTCACCAATTGAACTAGCCCCTTGGTAAGTACATTTAAGACTTGTGTTAAGGGTACTAATCAACCTATATTTAAGAAATATATACTTATTATATATAGATAAATACATACATATATAGCATATATAATCAACGACCAGACTGGAAAGCAGAAGAATTGCGTAATTCTTAATTCTACCTCCACCGGGAATCGAACCCGGGACCTCACGATTAGCGTTCAGGCGGCTAACCGATCGCACCACGGAGGTCGTCAAAATCTAAGTTGTGAATGTACTATTTAGGTATTATTAATTTGGTGAGGAAAAACATTGTAGCGGGGTAGTCAGAGGCTTGAGTGACCATCTCCGAAATTTCGAAGGTATGTTAGACATGGGTCAGTCGAGCCCGCGTTTCACTAGATAGAAAGCACCCAACGTGATAGGCAGTGAATCGTATCGCCGTATATAGGCACTGGTTATTACCTATCCCGAGGAATGGGTAGGTTTGCTCGCGATGTTTTTCCTCACCGTCAGCGACTGTAAATTATGTACGCTACGCACATACTCATATTTAAATTTCATTCATTGATACAAGTCTTAGCCGGGATTCGAACTTAGGACTATTCTTATAAGAACTCAAAAGTGAACCCATGTGTAATTAATAAGAGGAGTGGGCCTTACGCAATATCTGTATGGAAACTAGCGTGGCATTATGCGGGGTGAAACGAGGTACGCGAGATAGAGGGGAGATATTACAACCAATCAAAACTCGGCATCGGCCAATCAAATCAGGTATATTCTTTTCACTACACATTTTTAGACTCCGCACCAATTAAAACCATTTGGACTCCGCACCGCGTAATGGGGACCGCTCCTTACGCCGGGTCCTTTTAATATTTGGTTCGTGGTCTTACCTACTGGGCTACAGGAAAACATCGTGTGTGTGCTTCTATTAACCTTTCAAGTTGTGTTCTGGTTTATCAGGTTAAATGTGAGTATTGATTGGCCAAAGATCTTCACAAAGCTCAGTTGATAGTGGACGCTTAACTGTTTACTACCCCGTAAGTTGTTACGGTCGTAGACCAGTATAAGTATAATAACTGCTACACTAAAGGTAGGTAGGTAGGTCTATAAGAAGGTCGTTTTAAATAGACAAAAACTCCTTTCATTCCTATCGGAGTGAACATAATTTTAAATACATATTTTCCTCATTTATTTATTTACTAGCGACCCGCTCCGGCTTCGCACTTCTGGCTATTTAATGGATGTAATTATATGTATAAACCTTCCTCTTGAATCACTCTATCTATTAAAAAACTGTATCAAAATCCGTTGCGTAGTTTCAAAGATTTAAGCATACAAAGGGACGTAGGGACAGAGAAAGCGACTTTGTATTATACTATGTAGTGATAGTGATTTATTCAAAAACAATATTTATTGTTTTTGAAAAGCTTAAAACCATCCTTAGAGATAACAAACGAAATAAACATTTTAATTAAGTTACTTTTATCGGAAAGATAAAGACATGACAAACACATACACTTCACAACCATCAACCCTTGCGGGGTAGTCAGAGGATTGCGTATCAATATCCAAGAAGATTCTTTGAGGGCCTTATAAGGGATCCAAAGAAGGAAAGAAAGAAGGCTGACTCCCTTAGCCGCGCTAATCGTGAGGGCCTGGGTTCGATTCCCCGTGGAGGCAGAGTTAAGAATTACGCTTTTCTGTGTGGTGCTTTATTATACATGCTATGCACATGTATTTTTATAATAATGGAAATAATTAACGTTTATTATAATAAGTATATATTTCTTAAAAAACGTTGACTAGTACCTATCTTTAACACAAGTCTCAAATTAACTTACCAAACTGTTAGTTCAATTGGTGTAAAAGTGTCCTACAATATTATTATTAAGTAACGATCCCATGATTGGGATATACCTATATGGAGTGAATGATAACAGATTCATAAAAGCTACGTCAATGTTATAAGCGGTTGTAACCTCAGGTTGTAACCTAGTTGTTTACCTACATAATTTACAGTCGCTAACGGTGAGAGAAAACATCGTGAGGAAACCTGTCTATCCTTCGGGTTAGAAATAGCCAGTGCCTGTATATGGCGCTACGGTTGACTGCCTATCACTTTGGATGCTGTCTATCAAGTGAAACGCGGGCTTTGAGTGGCTTATACCTAACATGCCTTCGGAAATTCGAAGATGGTCATTCTATCGTCTCTCCCGACTACCCCGCCACAATAAAAAAAGGAAATGTTTGTGTGGATAAAGGTCGTGAATCCTATGTTACGTTATGTTGAACGGCTGGTAGTCATACCTACATACATAATATGCAATTAAAGTAACTTGATTTAGATTCAGTATGCACTAGCATACATTAACAACGTAGCATAAGTTTGTTTATCGCGTTGATTTTTTTGGCTAAATGTGTAATTTTATAAGTGCCTGTATGTTATTATGTTTTTATGTTATCATATTATTGTGTTGTATCACTAAGAAGCATGAAATCAATATTGTCATGGGGGATCTCAATGCCAAAGTAGGAGTAGGAGAAGTTCAAGGAGTCGTGGGAAAATACGGACTGGGGGAAAGAAATGATAGAGGTGATACGTTTGTTCAGTTCTGTCAAGAAAAAGACCTCGTCATTGCAAACACATTTTTTCAACTACCACCAAGAAGACTGTACACTTGGACGTCACCTAGGCACAAACCTGACCATATAATGAGAAACCAAATTGATTTCATCACTATCAACAATCGATTCAAGAACTGCATTAAGAGTGTAAAGACATATCCTGGAGCTGATGTAAGATCAGACCACAATCCCGTAATCGCTGACTTGTCGTGCACACTCAAGAAAATCCGGAAAAAACAAAAGAACAGAATTGATATCCGAGCCATTCATGACGAGAAAATAAGACCTAGAGTGGCGAATGAGATTAATAAATGGGCCTTGGATAAAGAGAGGAAGGTACCTAAACCTGTCGAGCATATGTGGCATGATTTAAAGAGCAAAGTATCTGAAATCAGTAAGGAATATCTTCGGCCTAGAAATTGGGAAAATAAGCAAATTTGGATGACGGATAAAATCTACAATCTCATGGAAGAAAGGAGAATACATAAAAGCACAAACCCAGAGAAATATAACTCCATAGATAAAATAATACGGAGAGAAGTGAGATTTGCACGTAACTCCTGGTACGAGAAAAGATGCGAACATGTTGAAAACCTAAATGCTAAACATGACGCATTCAATTTGCATAAAGAGATCAAGGCAATGGTCGGACACAAAACCCACACTCATCATCAACTTGTGGATGAAGATAATGTCCCAATTCTGGATATTGGCCGGAAGATGACTCTATGGGAACAATATATAGAAAATCTGTTTGCGGATGATTCTAGAGAGCGTGTTGTACCTAATTACAATGATCATGTGGATGATAGCCATAGTTTTCTGCAAGATGAAATTACAAAAATGCTTCGGCGCGCTAAATCTGGAAAAGCTGTAGGACCGGATGAGATTCACATAGAGATACTTAAGCTCATAGATGAAGAACACACTGCAGTGCTAGTAGACCTATTCAATCATGTCTATAATACTGGCTACATACCTGAGGACTGGCTGAAGTCAACTTTTATCACACTGCCAAAAAAGAAACACGCGAAAAAGTGCGAAGAGTTTCGGTCGATTAGCCTTATGAGCCAGGTCCTTAAGCTCTTTCTTTCGATCATACATGAAAGAATACGGACTAAGTGTGACGAACAGCTGAGCGATAGTCAGTTTGGATTCCGATCTGGAGTAGGCACGAGAGAGGCCTTATTTGCGGTACAGGTTCTGGTGCAAAAATGTCGAGACATGCAGCAGGATGTTTTTCTATGTTTTATAGATTACGAGAAGGCTTTTGATAAGGTCCAACATAACCGTCTCCTTGCACTTCTCACTGATATCGGGTTGGACAAGAAGGACATCCGTATAATACAGAATCTGTACTGGAATCAACGCGCTACTGTCAGAATTGAAGGAGAGGATTCCAAGGAAATTGACATCAGGAGAGGAGTGCGGCAGGGTTGCATTTTATCGCCGACTCTTTTTAACATATACTCGGAAGCGATAATGGCAGAAGCGCTGGAAGGTCTTAACTGTGGTGTTAAAGTGAATGGGCGGCTCATCAACAACTTGAGATATGCCGATGACACCGTTCTTTTGGCTTCCACAGAAGCCGAGATTCAAGAGATTGTCGATCGAGTGAATGAATGTAGCGTCAAAGCTGGCCTTAGGATGAATGTTACCAAGACAAAGTTGATGGTCATTTCCAACAACCCCGATATCCAACCAAACATATTTATGGCGGGTGAAAAACTGGAACAGGTCAATAAATACAAGTACCTCGGTACGTGGCTTACAGAAGACTGGGATAGTGAGGTTGAAATTAAGACTCGCATTGAAATTGCTCGCAGCGCCTTCGGAAAAATGAGGAAGGTCCTTTCCAATCGAAGTCTCAGGACCCAACTTCGCATACGTCTTCTTCAGTGCTACGTCTGGCCTATACTGCTGTACGGATGTGAGGCCTGGACTGTTAAAGAGGACCTCAGGAAACGAATTGAGGCGTTTGAAATGTGGGCATACAGACGTATGATGAGAGTATCTTGGACTCAGAAAGTCACAAATGAGGAGGTCCTGCGACGAGTCGGTCAGAAACGCAAGCTTTTGCAGACCATCAAACAGCGAAAGGTCGCATACCTGGGGCATGTGCTTAGGCACGACCGGTATGAACTGCTGCAACTCATCATGATGGGAAAAGTTGCCGGAAAGAGACGACGTGGCCGTCGGAAAAAGTCTTGGCTGCGGAATATCCGCGAATGGACGGGGATTGCAAGTGCCGCCGAATTGTTCCGCCTTGCTAAGAACAAAATGGAGTATGCAGAGCTGACTGCCAACCTCCACTAGTTGGAGAGGCACTCTAAGAAGAAGAAGAAGAATTATTGTGTTCTTGAATCACTTCATAACTTTCGAGATCAATAGGAATATTATACCATGATATCATTTGCATCATATATAACCGGCAGTATAATAAAGTATATCTATCTATATAACAGCTAAAATAGAGTTATGTGTTGAGAAAGTAGATATAAGCGAAGGCAATATACGATCAGGAAAAAGGATCTACCTGTGGCTACAAATATAGTTTATGGTTCACCTGAACGTCAACGTCTCGTCAGTTTTATCACAAGTATGGCATTACTACCATACATAGTAGAACACAATTATTTTGAAAACTCTAACAGGTCATTTTATTAACTATGTGAGACCGGGTCATATCACGATAAATTTATAAAGATATCTGATTACCTTTAATTTGCCCGACGTTTCGGCCCAGTTGCATAGGCCGTGGTCGCGGGAAGACTAGCTCTAGTCTCAGAAAATGTCTGTCTACCCTCACAATTTTTATTAATTCATAGCACGACACACTACACTCACACTATCCTAAGACACATCCGTAGTTACGCCACGCGATGATGTGATGTGATGTGTCTTCGGATAGTGTGAGTGTAGTGTGACTAAAACTAAAATAACTATTCTAACAGGTCAGGCAAAATCATTATTAATAAATTTGTACATATTTTATCATTGATATGAAATAGGCAACATAGGATATTCATATAATTATGAAAAACACATTTAAAATATGATTTGATCAGTATCGATGTATCACAACTTTAGTAACATTCATAGATACCGTATGCCCATCACTAAGTTGTCAAAGTGTCAAAACATTGTTTTCTGTTTTTGGATATTCCATCATTCTCAGTTTCACAATTTCCACTTTAGTTACACATATAAACCATTGAAATCACTCATAATATTTTCAAAACTACAATAAAAGATCTAAAACCAAAGTGAACCCTTCAACCGTATTATAAACAATACAAATACGTGTAATAGTTTAGTAAAAAAATCCGGTGTGAAAAATTGCTTGGTACCAGTTTACTCGAAGTTTATTTACTAAAATGGAGCAAGGAACGCGTCTATCACCCTGTCTGTCGTTGCCACTGGACCGTAATGTCCTCAATGTGGTGGTGGAGAAAGCAAAAGACTGGGCGCTCATGCATGGCGTCGGCATGAGGGATAAGAGAAATTTTAGCAAGGATTCCTTACAAGTTAGTACCTAAAGCTTGTATATGTCACCAAAATCCTAATAAAACCAATATTTACATTCAATAACTCTTGCAGGGTTCAGAGGTTCAAGTGTCTATTCTCTAAACTGTAGATTTAGTGATTCTATGGCCTTTTTGAACCCACATGTTTACCACATAGTATGCGCCCTAGCCAAGCAGTACTGCTGTTTCAAGCAGTAACCTACTCTTAAGAATAGTATATAATATACTGATGAGATTTTATACTTCTTAAATGGAGGACTGATTTCATCATTAAACTAAAAATTTGTATCAACTTCAGTAGATTACTCAATAATTGTTCACCTTACTCAAGGTTGCCCAAAAGAAACAACATCTTTATGTGTAAATCATTCTTTGTTTTACTAAACAATAGTTTCATATTCAAAATTATGATTTACCTCCACAATAGTCTAGAACTTAAAAAGAATGCTAAATAGCTGCCTTTTATCCCAATATATCATAAGAAGCAACTTATGGATGATATTGGGCAATGAGTAATCTAACTCCAAAGTTTTAAGTGACATCTCAACCCTAATATTATAAAATTTAACCTAAGAAATATATCTCCAATGACATAGGGAGATATTCTATTTTCAAGGTTCTGTCCAATCCAAAATGGATTAATCAATCAATCAGCCTATGTCCATCCACTGCTGGACGTAGGCCTCCCCAAGGTTATGTCACAAAACACGATCACTTGAGGCCCTCAGCCAACCACTACCAGCGACCGTTTTCAGGTCATCAGTCCATCTAGCAGAGGAGCATTCTACATTACGTTTATTGAGACGCAGTCGCCATTCGAGAACCACTTTGCATTTGAATTGGACTAAAGGACATGAATATATGTATGTTGTGATTATCATTTTATGTTATTGTTTCAGGTAGCACCGTTTATTTTACTGCCCTCGCCATTCCCGAGAAAGGAGTTTCTCAAAGCAATAGAACTGCAACCCATTTTGAATGAGCTCATGTACAAAGTAAGTGCAACTACAGTCAAAATCTGTTATAACGACATCGAAGGGACTACTCATATTTAGTCGTAAAAACCGATAGTTGTAATAACCAGGGGCACGTATTAATATGAAAAATAATACTTATATTCATGTAGGAAATTAAACCAATTTTTGTTTACTTCAATACAAACATGTAATATAAAAGAGCAATATAATTTTCCCATCATATTTGTATGCATAAAATCTGTAATTTTAGTCTGTAGACAATGCCATGTCGAGCCCGGAAACTTGAATCCAACTAGACGAGCAAACAAAATCTTCACCGAAACGTTGAGCAAAACGTTTGCTTTTTGTTGAAGAATTGGTCCATTTATTGGCACATTATTTGTCCTTCGATATTTAAACCACTTTAACAAAGCTTCCTCAATCTTCATATGACGTGTTGTTCTGAATCGTTTCATTTTCAAAAAATTATTGTCATAAAAAAATATTGTCCTTTCTCTAGCTTTGAAATAATACGCGATTTTTCTTCGATATTGATTTGTTTTCGTTTTGTTTGCGATATGTTACAATTTTCACAGTTAACTCAACAATGTTTTAGTGCGTCTTGTGTACAAATAAGTAACAAACTGACAGAGATATGACGAAACGGGCCTTCAGCGTACGGCATACATGTGCTTTGTTTCTGAATTACAAAAGACCCTAAACTTTTTTTACTTTTACGATAATAGCCGTTGACCATTATACTGTGCCAGATGTGGACACTGTTCAAATTAACTATTCAAATTTTTTACAATACAGTTGAGCCGGTCGCTCTACAGATATAATGCTCCGAAAATATTTACCAAATGCAGTCGCTTAATGCGGTATGTCGTAGTATACAATGTCGTAAAAACCAATGTTTTTGATAAGGCGGTCATATAGCATTCAGCCAGGACCTTTGATTTTGGTCATTTTAACCGGTATGTTGTTCTAAACGATGTCGCCATAAACGGTTTTGACTGTAATTATTAAAAAAGCTTTTTAGGGCATTATAACAAATTGACATGGTTGACCACCTGTTGCATTGAGTACTGACTATCTGGTTCACACGTGGGTTCAAGGTGTCCATAGAATTACTACCTTCGCAATTGCAGAGATAGATACCTGAACCTCTGACTACCCCGCAAGGGTTAATGGTGATGAATGTGTTTGTTTTTTTTTATAACAAATTTTGCTATTTTTAGGGCATTATATGACACTTTTAATAATCTACTGACAACTTCACACCATTATTGAAGTGCTATTGTGGTATGATTTAGCTAAAACGCTTTAGAAGACTTGGGCCCTTTATTGATCACATATTGTTGCTTACTTACTGGTGAAATGTGTGTTTATATAAATATATATATGTTCTTTAATCCCTCTCGGGGTGGACAGAATCTTAGAAATATAATGTAGGTACTTTTAACGTCACTTTCTTCAATATACATACACATAATTAACAAAACATTCATTTTGAATTAACTTCCTTTGATGATAATATGTTTAAAACATATTTTTAAATATGGAAAGAATGTATTATTATTTATTTTAAATATATTACAGGTAGCAAATGACGCAGAATTTCTAGAGACAACTCTTCAAAATGCGTTGCAAGTGGACGAATTCACAAACAGTCTGTATAACGTATGGCAGAAGGTCAGAGCGCAGGGTATTGTGCAGGTAAATGAGAATCATACATATACACTACATGGATCATCAATGGATCAAATTAATGATATAGAATTACTTTCACATGAACTATTTCACCATAGGTAGAGCCTTTAAAAGATATATTATGAATATCTTTATTTATTAGAGTTAAATAAAATACATATTTTAATTACTTATTGTTTTAAAATCAGTTTTATTATTGTTTGTTCAAGTTAAAAATACAAGTAGCATATATAATAAAACAATATACAATAGTAGGAAAGTTATGCTTCAACATATGATAGCTATGTTATATAATAATTACTGTTCACTACATATTAATTAAACTAGGTTTAGAAAGAGCTACATACATATATTGTTTATTTAAGACTGTTATGTTTCTCTTAGAACTATCATCAAAAGACAAAGCTTAAGATAGGCGATTATCACTTTCGTCAATAGAAACAGCTGAATGACTATGGAATTGTTACATTATATTACAATGTTTATTTATCATTATTAATTATAAGCAAGCCTTATTATCTGTTGACAAGATTTTAAACCATGCAAACCATTATTTGTTCATTTAAATGAAAACATAACAATTCCATGGTATCAAAGCAAGCATTTAGCTAGGCATAGGTCATAAGTAACCCTAGATATATCCGGCACACAGCCGGTAACCCTCGGACTGCTACGTTCGGACATCATGCTTGACACACGGTGTCCGCACCTGGACCCAAAGCACGAGCCGTACTGCGCAGTCAAGCAAATAGAAATCAACAGCATCGCCTCAGGGTTTGGACACCTGGGTCCTATGTCCAAGGAGTTGCAAAGGTAGAGGGCACTAAAGACCCTTGTTATGTCCGGAAACAATTATATTGTCAGCTGAACGGAGACATGGCCAGGAAATGTATGGAACTTAAAAATCTCATGATATAGTCATTGGTTTTAAAGACTTATCGACTCTTATGTTGTGTAAACATTTAAAGTGTTCATTGTTTGGTTATTTAAATAATGAAATAAACAATGAGAGATAAATAAGGTTATAATTGTTTGTTCAGTGTAATGTGTTAGTTACAGTCTCTGTTTAAACTGACAATGTAATGAAGATAACAGAAATAATGTCTGTAGATTAACAAATAGAAATGGGAACTTTGATTTTAATAAATCAAGTTCTGCAATAATTGTCGTAAACTATGTTTATGGTAAAGTGATTAAACATAAATTAAGTTCCCATTTTACATAATAACTTTAACCTCAAGTAGTATGTTCGAGATGTCCTCGAATTCATTCCTAATTATATTTAGTTTTGAGTTAGACTGCACTGGTAAACTGGCACTGGTAGCTGTTCATAGTAGTAACCATCTCATGGAGTCTGAATCAAAACTGAATGTCCTACAATGGATTAACTTGATTCAAGCGTCAGTGATTGCGACAAAATCAGTGATTAGTTTATTAACTCTTATGTACACCAGCATTATGTGCCTGTATTCGATTTACTAATACATATGATGATAAGGACGGTTGGAGAGATGTTATTTGAGGGATATCGCTAAAGACGGTGGATGTTTTCAGTCGATCGGCCTGGGCCTATTCCGTTCGGACTACTTGATGCACGAGCCGGATTGCAACAAGATTAAGCAAGTGGAGTTTAACACGATCGCCTCTAGCTTCGGCGGCGTGACCTCCCACCTCCCAAAGATGTTTCGGTATTGATATAATCTGTGGCGCTCACTGTGGCACTTGACTCGACCTGTCAACTGTCATTTGGCGCTCACGTCAGTCAAGTGTCACGCGTTTGACACAGTTTTCTTGTTGGTTTTGCAGCTGCAACATCTCTCACGTGTTTTGCTATATATTTCCGTTTCACGCACCCCTTTCGCTTTAGTGTTAGCCTCACCTTTTTATCTTTTCACTTAAAATTTGTAGTCCGCGCATGATCATTGGTACACAGCTTGTCTTGCATGGTTGTTGTGATTTTTAGTTTGTATATTTTGTGTATTTGATACATTCATTATGTATATTTATTTCATATGTATTGTTGTTGAGTTTACACTTGAGAGATGTTCCCTGCCCGCCCTGCATTGTCGGATTAAATGGAGTAATCGACAACTCTCCAACAGTCATTTGCTCGGTATGGCATTAGGGTAGACATCTTTCAATACTAAAACACTGAAACACAAAACACAGAATTCCAGGAAAAAATAGTTTATAACGCGATACATAGGTATATATGTTGCCCAACGTATTTTTAGTGCTACACTGCTTAGAAGATGTCATTCATTATTTTGACAGAAGTTGTCATTAAGCTATTTTCTTTAACAAATATGACATTAAATTGACTTTTGCAACATGTCAATCGAAAAGATATAAGTTTTTACTATTATTAAGTTTGAAATCGTATCGTAATAGTTTGGTCGTACTATATCTATTATATATTTTATCCAATAAGAACTTCAAGAACTTGACACTATCACAGAATATTAAATTTGGTATTCAATACTTGTGATATTATTTTCCATAATTAATAAGATAAAAATCAAATATTCATGTTTATAAGCCCCCCAATGAACTTCATAAACTACGTACTAACCATACCTTCTCTTCTCTACCCTAATACTAATATAATCTCTCTATCTTTTAAGTACTATATTACTACTTTTAAGTACTTACTATATTTCTACAGTACATAGTTATGTAATATATAAATATTGATACATGTATTTTCTGTTCGCATGTCGCTTAGTATTTAAACGTAAGTATTCTGCATATTTTAAGAGATATGAATGTTGAGAATCAGATTTAATTTAAACAGAATCTTATATAACGATTCTCTGCATACCAAATCTTTGTGATGTTATTGTACTTTAGTTTGTTTATAGTATTTAGCATGGCATTGGTTGTAACAATTAAAGCATTCACTTAATTTTGCAAAATATATTTTGAGGGCACTTAAATATCTTTTTTTTATTTTAAGTAGTAAATTTTATCCCTCAGGAAAGGCAAGGAATCCTATGTAGAGTACCCGCCACATAAGGTGGCAGTTGGAGGCATCGCCACAGTCGCGTAATCCAGTGTGGCCAGTAAACACGCCAAAACTAGCACTCACTGTGCCATACGGCTCGATACATTATATTGAGGTTTCATTTGTAACGATCTTTGGTTGCAGAGCTATAAACTCAAATAAAACAAATTAATATACCGTCAAAAGTCAAAATATTTTTATTCAAAATAGGCCCTATCATAAGCTCTCTTTGAAAGTTATTTTATGATCTAAGTACAAATTAAAAAAACTATATATTGACAAAAGGAATATATATGAGTGAAGTGGAAGGGCGGTTACGTAGGGGCCGGCCTAATAAGACATATATGTAACAGTCAGATAGACGCTATATTGAAAAAAGGTGACGTTAGGAGTACCTATAACCGCCGAGAGTGTATTAGAGAATGTATGAATGTCAATGAAGCGAAAGTGGTCTGTCAGGATCGGGACAAATGGGGATCCGTGATCTCTGCCTACCCCTCTACAGGGAATCAGGCGTGATGTGTATGTATGTATGTAAAAAAACTATTTCAAACATGGCACTGAGCATTGTCTTTACATATTTTTACCGAGGTTAGTTCACCAACCATTTCGGCTGCTCAAGATGCCACGTCATGAAGACCACGACCGCTCTGATAAGAGCGTAACGATTGAGAAGAAGAAGTTCAGCGGAGACCCTTGGAGAAGAACTAACAAGAAACTCCAGAAATCAATTTATTATAATCACCCTTAGCAAACATAAAAATTACAAAGAGTGGGCAAAAAACACAACGCTGGTAATACTAAATTTACCTTTCATACAAAATAACACGCAATGGCGGAAACGTCAAATTTAGTTCCAAGTTTGGCTACTGCCACCTTATGTGGCGGGTACTCTATTTATAGCCTATTTTATTATTTTAATCCTTAAGGGATGCGGCAGTGTATCTCAGTTTACGTATCGATAAATTTAAGTGAATGCGTCGGATAGTTTCTATAGAATTTTGAAAGAAAACTCCTATCTTCACGATTCTTTTATTTTATATGACTATTCAATTAAATTATTCAGATTGGTATCGTACGACCCATAAAATATTAATTGAGGTCGGTTTACGGGCTTAGTAAATATTTTCCAAGTTTTTTATTAGCCAAGATTATCTGTATTGTGTGGAAAATATTGAACACATTTTTTTTCAAAATTCTAAGGATAAGTGTAGCAGATGGTTTCTATTGTAATAAACTATTCTGACATTTTAGTTTACATAAATTTTTAAATAGTAATTTAAATTGTACTTTGTGATGTTACTTCATATTTAACACAATGTGTACGTTTAATTAGTCATGTTTGGGTGTCTTAGTCTCTATCGCTTGTAACTTTATGGGTGCAAGCTTTAGTAGGTAACTGAAGATGCAAATAAAAAGAAACCAGTTAAAATCATTATAATCATATAAGATAACTAAATAAAAAAGACTCCAAACATGACTATATAAAGTTTACATAGACATACAGAGCAATATATGGGGTCACAACAAAATTAATTATTCGAGTATATACTCCTATGCTACTATGTCGTAAAAAGATTACTAGCTGCCTTTCTTCACGACATGTCAGATAAAGATACGTATAGCATCGCTACCGCAATATTTAAGCATGATTTACTCTTCGAAGCTCTCTCTAACTGTAAACAGAAGGGATTACGTGTGAGTATGTTTGACATGCTATACAAGTTAAAATAAAAAAGAACAAACAAACCAGGTAGTCAGAGGTTCAGGTTTCCATCTAATAATTCTATGACCACCTTGAATCCACGTGTTGACCAGATAGTCAGTACTCTGTTAGATATGTGACAGGTGGTTAGCCATGTCGCCATTTACAGGCACTAACTGTTACCTGTTCGGGGAACAGATAGTTCTCCTCACGATGTTTTCTCTCACCGTAGTATTTAGTATTCATAGTAAACATACCTATATCTACATCTATATCTGTATATATACTAATTTTAAATGTTCTCTGTATGTCTATGTAATACATCATTGCATTGTGTTGTTATATTGTAATTATTTATTCAATGTATATGTATGTAATTCAATGCAATACTTCGCAAATAGTAATATTTTTCTTAATTTCCACAGCTTCATACTAAAGGAATTAGGATATTCATCAATGCTTAAGAATGTAAGTATTAACTACTAATTCCACTGCTTTAATTTTGTTCCTTTAGATGGGTGATTTTTAACTACTGTGTGTGTGTGTTCTGCAGGGAAATTGAGGTTGCAAATACGTATGAATCACTACATAGTATAGAACAAAGTCGCTTTCTTTGTCTCTATGTCCCTTTGTATGCTTAAATCTTTGAAACTACACAACGGATTTTGATGCAGTTTTTTTAAATAGATAGAGTGATTTAAGAGGACGGTTTATATGTATAATAACATCCATTAAATAGTGGAGTCTTTTTACTTATTGTCCTATGTCCCCCGGGTGGGGCAGAGGGCGTCCACAACAGTCTTCCATCCCGATCGGTCTTGAGCTTCGCGTTTAATCTCGCTCCAGGTCTTCCCTATTCTCTTCGCCTCATCTGTAACAGTGCGCCGCCAGGATTGCTTGGGCCGACCACGCTTGCGCTTTCCCTGGGGATTCCAGTCCATCGCCTGCTTTGGGATGTGACTTGGGTCTCTGCGCAGCGTGTGGCCAATCCAGTTCCATTTGCGGCGCTTGATCTGATGGTCGATCGGGGTTTCGTGGCAGCGTTCCAATAGTTGTTCGTTGGATATTTTCTCGGGCCAGAATATACCGAGAATTCGGCGAAGGGAACGATTCACAAAGACCTGGAGACGGTGCGAGATGGCTTTTGTAACCTTCCACGTTTCGCACCCGTATAGCAGCACGGACTTGACGTTTGACGCGAATATTTTGAGCTTGACTCGCTTGGTCAATTTCCGTGACCGCCGCATCGGCCGAAGTTGTGCGAAGGCTGCTCTGGCCTTGGCAATCCGCGAAGCGATGTCCTCTTCGGTACCCCCAGTTTCCGACACGACGCTACCGAGGTAAGTGAAGTTGTGGACGCGCTCCACATCCTCTGCACCAATCCGCAGCGGAGTGTTGTTTCCGACACCAGCGCGCATCTCCTGGGTCTTCCGCGTGTTAATTTTCAGTCCCGCAGTAATTGCCTCCCTGTTCAGGTCGTCCAGCTTAGACTGCATATCGCGGTGCGTGTGGCTCAGCAGGCATAGGTCGTCTGCGTAATCCAGGTCCTCAAGAACATGGGTCACGCCCCACTCTATCCCACGTCGCCTGTC
Source organism: Leucoptera coffeella (assembly GCA_030578115.1). Lineage (NCBI taxonomy): Eukaryota > Metazoa > Arthropoda > Insecta > Lepidoptera > Lyonetiidae > Leucoptera > Leucoptera coffeella. The sequence continues at coordinate 105,808 of JAMBLF010001079.1, forward strand.
GAGGTACGTGCGATGCATAATCCCGTCGAGGACAACCAGAAAGAGAAGCGGCGAGAGTAAGCAGCCCTGTCGGACGCCGGCATGTACTGCGATGTCTTCGGAGATGAGGCCGTCATGTGTCACTCTGCAGGAATAATTTCTGTAGATGGCCTTTAAGAGGTTGAGTATCTTCTCCGGTACACCAATGTCAGCCAGTCGAGACCAAATGCTTTCCCACTTCAGCGTATCGAAGGCTTTTTCGAAATCAACAAAGGTAAGGTAAACCTCCCTTTGCCATTCTGATGCCTGTTCGAGGATGATGCGCAAAGTGTTGATCTGGTCGGTGCACGAGCGGTTGGGACGGAAGCCAGCCTGCTCCTTGCGGATCAGAGGTTCAATAGCTCCCGACAGCCTATCTAGGATGATCCTGCAGAACACCTTCGATGGTATCGAGAGCAGAGTGATACCCCTCCAGTTGTTGCATTGGCTTAGGTCGCCCTTTTTTGGTACCGTTATTAAGAGCCCCTTGTTCCAGTCTTCAGGTAGCTCTTCATTAGACCATATTTTCTGGATCAGAGGTGTAAGGGCTTCTACGGCGAAGGGTATGTCAGCCCTCAACATTTCCGCGGTGATAAAATCCAGGCCTGGAGCTTTGCCGGTCTTCAGTGAAAGGATGGCTCTCGTCACTTCCTCGCGGGTTGGGGGGTCGACACTAATGTCCAGTTGCCCAGGAGGTGAGGGCGTGCACCACGGCACAGCCGGCGCAGTTGATGCTGTTGAGCGGAAGATGTCCTCGAAACGCTCGCGCCAGCGTTGCAGTTGCCCCTCAGATGTTGCGATGAGCTATGAGCTGCCCATCCCTCGACCTCAGCGGCCTCCTCTTCGGCTTACTGCTTCCAGCCAGGGTCTTGGTCGCTTTGTATAGCTCTCTCAGGTTGCCGGTGTTAGCAGCGTGTTGGGCTTTATCAGCAATGTCGTCTGCCCACATCCGCATATCCTTCCGCGTGCTGCGATAGATCCGCTTGCGGATCAGGCGGTATTGCTGTCTGAGATCAGCCATTTGCATTGCGTTGCCGGTTTGCAGCAGTCTCAGGTGAAGGTCCCTACGGTCGCCGATGAGCTGCCAGGTGGTCTGAGACATCCAGTCCTCGCGGGAGCGCGCCGCGTGCCCCAAGACGGCCGAGCTGGTTTCTGTGTAGACCATTTTGATTCGATTCCACTCTCCGTCTATGGAACCCACATCTGCGTTGAGGCTGGAGAAACTGTTTCGCAGTTCGAGCTGGAACTTGGTGCGGGTGTCAGGCACTCTGAGCTTGGTGACGTCAAACCTCCTACCCACCTTGCCAGGTCCGCCGGCTGGTCGTGCTACCGCGACCTTGAGGCGCAGCTCGGCAACAACCAGGTGATGGTCGCTGTCGACATCTGCTCCTCTTCGGTTACGGACGTCGAGCAACGAGGAGCGCCATTTGGAGCTAATGGCGAGGTGGGTCAATCTGGTTCTTGGTCCTGCCATCGGGTGAATTCCAAGTGTGTTTGTGGACATCCTTGTGAATAAACAGAGTGCCTCCGATGGTCAGATCGTGGTGTTGGCAGAACTCTACGAAACGATCTCCATTCTCATTGCGAACTCCAAGGCCCCTTGTTCCCATGTGCCGCTCACAGTTGGTGTTGTCACTCCCGACTTTAGCGTTCAGGTCTCCCATGACGATGACAATGTCTTGCTTTTTGATCCGCTTCAAGGTGCGTTTAGCGCATTGTAGAAGTCGTCCTTGGTATCGTCTGTAGCAGTGTTGGTGGGAGCGTAGCACTGCACAATGGAGATCTTTCGGGCTCTTGAGTTAAAGCGGGCCCAGATGATTCGGTCTGAGATCGGTTTCCAGTCCAAGAGACTTTTCTTAGCGGCATCGGAAAGGAGCATACCGACACCGTATTCCAGAGTGTCTCCCTCACTTTCCTTACCAGAGTAAAGAAAAGTCAAGCCCTTGGACGTTCTCAGTTCCCCGAAGCCATTCCTGCGCACCTCGCTGAGGCCTAGAATCTGCAACTTGTAACTAAGCAATACTGCTTCCGCTTGGGCTAGTCTGCTGTCATCGCTATGGGTCCGTATGTTCCAGAAAGCTATTCGTGTTCGTTTTTTTCATGCCAAAGGTCGTCGTTGTAGAATCGGTCCGGTTTTCTGTTGTTTCTGTTTCTTTAATCATTTTATTTTAGGCAAGCGGGTGATTAACCCACTGTACCCTAGCCTGGTGGTGGGGGTGCCACCTTGGAACTCCCAGGCAAGTTCGGTTCTGTTTCGGGTATCCTCCCTAGTGAGATGGTTCTGTTTTAAGGCGCAGAATGCTCGCCTGTGCCCTGCATCCGTCGGCTCAGCTGCAAGCTCGAGATTCGAGGTAGTGGACACGCGTGGCGTGACTGCAGCAGGTCCCGGGGTGGACGAACTTGGACGTGGATGCGCGGACTGGCCGGGGCTCTGCGTATATCGGTGTCCCACTACTGGACACTGCAGATGGCTACTTGGCACTTTATAGGCAATGCCGACCTCACTACGTCAGCAATTACCACCAAGACCATACCACCGACTTCCCACCCCAAGGCTATATATTTTATACCCGTGCAAAGCCGGAGCGGGTCACTAGTTTTGTATAAACCCGCAACTGAATTTCGACTTGATATGTCGTAAGAGGCAACAATAGTCTCGGAGAGTAAAGTTTTTATATGTATCCCGGTAAAAGGAATATGGACTACGTGTTCTCAAGTATACTGATCCTGTTTGTACAAATCTTGCTAAATTGTACTTTGAAAGTCACCCTTATCCATACTTTTTGTTGTATAAGAGTTTTGCTTTACAAATTCGAGTACAGTATTATATTTCTATTCGAGTATTATTTTAAAGTATTAATTTAAAATAAGGCATTAAACACTATTAGAGTATGATCGTACAAAATATAAAAACAAATGCCTCAAAAACAAAAGGCAACACAAATCCTTAATCTCCTATCTTTGTTCACACGCCTTATTTAAGGTCTTATTACTTACTTTAACACTAAGGTGCTTATTTTTAATACCTTAGTTTTCTCTAGCATTCTCCTATCTCTTATTTTAACCACTCCCACCATTCTAGTGATACGCGGGCTTCGAATGACCCATGCCTAACATGCCTTCGAAATTTCGGAGATGGGCATTCAAGCCTCTGACTACCCCGCCATAATAAAAAAGGGAGTGTGTATACACAAGTCGTGAAGCGTATGATCTGTTATGTATGTTGTTCTGTTCCCACCATTCGCCCCTAGCTCCCAGAAAACGCGGCCCTCTCCGGCCTGTGCCGCGGTATAACGGAGGCGTACGACCTCTTCAGCGTGACAGGGTCCATCGTAGTCTTCGTCATTGAGGAGGTCTCCTACAACATCTGCGACCAGAGATTCCACGAGTTCGAGATAGCTGACAAGAGGCCTGATATACAGGTATGTGTACTTTAAGGTATACTGAATAGTGGTGGATGTACTGCAGATACCGTATATAGAATAGGGAGACTCAACTATATGGTAGTATACTATCCATGCGATTGCTTAACCTAGGTGGAAGACTATCATAATGCTGAGTTACTGGTGGAAATGCAATCTGTGATAACCATAATAATAATAATAATATCTTTATTAGGCAATAAACACATCACAAACAAAACTAAAAATTAGGTCTTAAAACTATGATGACAGTTTTTTAGATAGTTACAGGCCATGTCACCATCGAGAGACCACATCTAGGTAGTCCGTATTGATGGTGATCAGGCTTTCATATAACCATGAAAGTTTTCTACGATCGTGAATACTTGTGTACATATAAACTCTCCAAGAAAACCATGTTAAGGTGGTACATATTCGTCGAAAGAGGTATAAAAGAGATTTGAGACAGCATCTGTTGGGTTCTGCCTGTCTAGTAAAATGTGTTAGATGTGACCATAAATTACAATCAAATTAACAAGATATGGACACGTGAAGCTCAGACCACTCAATAAAACTAAATAGCTGTATATACTAAATTACAAATTCTTATATATGTTTGGGTAAGAATGTCAGTTTTATAATTTTTTGTAATTTACAGGTCTATAGGAAAACGTTAAGGGAGATATATGATGAATCTGAACTGAATTCCAAACAACAGCTTGTCATGTGAGTATCTTATGATTGATCACTCTGCAGTATAAACATCCGTTTATATATTATATTTATACTTAGACTAAAGATCCAGATTCAATCCCCGTCCTAGCACGAAACAATTAAGATTAATTTAACGGATTTTTTATGTACAATTTTGCAATGAAAACAAAATCTGCGAATTTCACCGCTTGTATGAAAAAGAATCTACCATTCCTCGGAATAGCAATACCTTATAAATAAATAAATGGTGACATGGCTTACTACACATGACACACATTATGTTTCGAAAACTAGGAAACGTGGGTTTGAGATGGCAGTAGAATCACTAACTTCCTAGTTTAGGAGAGAAATACTTGTATATTAGACTACTCTGCAAGAGTAGGAGGATGTGAAATATTATCATGCCATTTTTAAGCTATTGCAGATATATAATTATACACGAATTTCTGCATACCTCGTAAGACTTAATGCTCCATACTTATATACACATCACGGCGGTTTCCCTGTCCTCTACAGGCAGAGATCACGGCGCCCAATCTTTCTCGATATTGACAAGCCACTTTCGCTTCATTAGCATTCTTACACCTCATACACACTCGGCGGTAATGTAGAATCTTGTTAGAAAATATCCTTACAAATATGTTTATCTTTGAAATAGTGATGGGAAGCCAGTGGCTGTGGTATACTTCCGTTCTGGTTACGAACCGGGTCAGTATCCTTCCCAGAAAGAGTGGGACGCCCGATTGAGGATCGAGAAGTCTACGTAAGTACACATACTTATACATCTTTATATACATAGTCTTTTCATTCCTTTCGGAATTAAATGCAACTTAGGATATACATATAGTTAATACATCTTTGATTAGTTTTAGCTTTAACATGGGTGTAGTGATACCATTAATATAGGGTCTAAGTAACGAGCTGTTAGCCCATCCCTTATCAGCTTATATTAACTTCTACTCCTTTAGTCACCTCCTACAAACCGGGTAGAACATCTAACAGCATTGATGTTCAAGAATAGCACATTACACGATTACAGCATTGATGTTCTAGACTATCACGGTACATGATTACTAATCTCAATTGGTATTCCTTAGCGCAATAAAGTGTCCAACCATCCAATTCCACTTGGCCGGCACGAAGAAGGTGCAGCAAGCGTTGGCGGTGCCAGGGGCTCTAGAGCGCTTCATGGGCGGCAGTCCTCACCTGGAGAAGGTGAGGGACATCTTCACGGGCCTCTACTCGCTGGACTTCGACGCCAACGGGGAGAAAGCGGTGGAAATGGCGCTGGCTGAAGCTGATAGGTAAGTGCTGGTTGGTTTGGTGGTGTGTTACAGGAATTCGTATCGATTATGAATTTTGATACATACATATAACAATATAACGTACTTATCCCTTTTGCGGGTGGACAGAAGCTGGAGATATAATGTAAGTTTTTAGCATAAATAAAAATATTTACGTATTTATTAATTTCTTACTTAAATCATTATTTTATAAGAACAGCTGTACACCATTATGATTTATTTGTTATTAAATTTATTACGTACAAATTAAATAGTAAAACATATTTATAGGCATATAACGCCTCTAATAAGATCATAAAATAAAATAATCGTACAATTATCGATTTTATTGTATCGTTCGGAATAACGACTGTCGCATCCCTACAACTGTCAGTCAGTATATGTCAGAACGTCAAAAATCATCCGTCAACATCCATCACTGTTTGTCAAACACAACCGGAAAACTGCAGGCTCTTCGTTGTCTGATTTAGATTTTATTTTATCGGCCAGTCAATATTTGGCTGTGCTCTCGTGAGTCATTAAACTCAGGGTCTGTTTTTTTGTATTACCGCATCATGCGGAGCTTACGATATCGACCATGAGATGAACGTGTTCGTGAAAAGTTAACAAACATGCTGGGAAGCGTGACTATACGTTGAAATTACTGGTTTTATTGAATTGCCGTGTTTAAGTTAATAGTTTAGTGTAAATCATCGTCCGGCTTGCACGATGACGACGTACAGTGCACAGGAAGAAGCGGAAAATGACCGAATTGCCTTTGTCAAGAAAATATCGACGATGGCCTTTTATGCCATCGCCTCCTTTATGATTACGGTGGTGAATAAGACCGTTCTCACCACATACGCCTTCCCATCGTATCAGGTGCTTGGAATAGGGCAAATGGTGGCCATAATCGTCGTGCTATGGACTGCCAAGGAATTCAGTATAGTAACCTTTCCAAATCCTGAAAGGAAGATAGCCCGGAAGATCTGGCCACTCCCGCTTCTCTACCTGGGTAACATGGCCACGGGACTAGGGGGCACCAAAGAGCTCAGTTTACCAATGTTCACAGCTTTAAGACGCTTCAGTATCCTGATGACTATGATTGCTGAAAGATTTATTTTAAACTCAAAACCGCCTTTTATGATACAAATGAGCGTGTTTGTGATGGTCGGAGGTGCCTGTATAGCTGCTCTGGATGATATGTCCTTTTCCTGGTCGGGATACACACTGGTGCTGCTAAACGATGGTTTTACGGCTGCCAATGGAGTGTATACTAAGAAGAAATTAGACGCCAAAGACCTTGGTAAATATGGATTGATGTTCTACAATGCACTGTTCATGATTGTTCCCGCAGTAGTGATAGCTTGGTCTACGGGAGACTTGCACAGGTCCTGGGACTATGAACATTGGTGTGATACCCTGTTCCTTATACAGTTCTTCATGTCATGTGTTATGGGCTTTGTTTTATCGTATAGTGTCATGTTGTGTACACAGTACAATAGTGCGTTGACTACGACGATTATAGGTTGTTTGAAGAATATATTAGTGACGTACCTAGGTATGGTTATTGGCGGGGACTATGTGTTTTCCCTGCTAAACTTTATAGGCTTAAATATCAGTATTATAGCGAGTTTATTCTACACTTTCCTAGAGCTGAGACGGAAGCATGTTCCCCATAAGCACTTGCCGTTGAAGGAGGCAAATGAAAAGGTGGAAACGGTATAGCATTTACTCAAATTTAGAATGGCCTAAGTGGTTATTCTAAATTGCTATGTACCAAAGACCATTGATTTCTAAAGGGAATTGTAGTTAAAATTGAATTTATGTGATTTTTGTAACTTCTATTTGATATTTATTTTATAGTTATGTCAATTTTGATTTGGAAAAGAAATTTTTGAGTGCTCAAAGTAAATTATTTTAGGCTTTATTTAAAAAAAAGAAAATTTAAAAATTTGCACCTAAAATATTGAGTTGTACACAAAAATAATAGAGTCCCACCCTGTACTATCTTTTGCTGTACTTTAGCTATATTTTTGGTGTACATTTCAGTATTTTTGATGTGCATTTAAATATTTTACATTATTCTATTTACGTATAGTATCAACAGGGTTTGAGATTAGTTATCAATTAAATTATTTCAGAACGGAAACGTGAGGTGTTTAAACAACATTTCTGTTTGACTATGGATTTGTTAAAGACTTGTCTTTATCTTTCTGACTTATCATATCATTGTTTAATTTATGACGGGCATAGTGCGCTAAATTAGGACATGTAAATGTTAAATATAGTTAGGTATTTACTGTTAACTAAGTGTGCAGTTTACTTTTAAGACATACAGTGGAATTTGCTTACACAGCTGTAAGACAAAAAATAGTTAATTTATTTGTTTATTGTCTGTATGTAATTGACATTTAACTGTAGATGTTTTGTTAAGTCATTATACATATATAGGTATATATTTCTTTCACTATCAGTAGAAAATACCATTATTAAATGATAATAGTTTGGCAATGACAATGAAAGATACATACAATTGTAATATACAATAGTTTAAATGTGTTTTTAGTAAACAAAACTTACAATACACATTTTAATGTATATTACAATAGTCTCAATTTGTCTTTAAGTACACAGAACATAAAGGTCAAATTGATGTAATGTTTGATCAGAGTAAACAAATTGAAATTATGGTTGCATTGTTTTGACACATTTTAGTTGTTGACCCAGTGTTAATCAAATGTGAATGTTGAAAACCTGCAGTGTTATACAACAATTTCACACATCACTAACATTTTTATTTGACTTTCAATAAGTGATTTTATTATCCTTTTCTTGAATAAAAAGAATTTAATTTCATTAGCCCTTATAGACTAGGCTGAGGTTAACATGTCTTGAAATAGTACAGTAAAAGTAGCTACTTTGAACTCAAGTTTCAACAGTCAGAGTGCAATATAAGACATTATATGATGATGCTGTGTGTTGGTGCTGACTATTGCCCATTTGGAAGAAAAGACAGCTTAACGTATGAACGCGTTCACAACCATTAACCCCTGCGGGCTAGTCAGAGGTTCAGGTATCCATCTCCGCAATTGCGAGGGTAGTAATTCTATGGCCACCTCAAACCCACGTGTTAATCAGATAGTTAGTACTCAATGTCAATAGACAGCTTTATTAATTTATTGTGTTTATAAGTGATGTGAGATAGTTCATGTTACATGTTCCTTTTTCCCTTCAATGAAAAAGAAAAAAAAGTAACTATGGCAAAGATTTTCATATCATAAATCTAAGTGTACTTTTTAATAGAAGTTTAATTGTAATTAAAAAAGGAAATGAATTATGTGTTTGTAAAGCATTAATTTCAATAGCTGAGTTCAATAGAAAATATACTATATACCATCATTAATATGCCTATACTTGCATGAATATTCAAAACATGTACTTTTAATACCATATGTTACTGTGTCATGTTTATTTATTGTTGTGAAAGCAATAATGTGTGATTGAAGTTATTAATGTAATTATAAAGTGATAAATATACTATTAAGTGCCAGGTAATGCAATATTAATGTTCTAAGCGCAATTTAATGTTAATTGTAGTGTACTTATATATAATGATATTGGTTTCATAGTGTTGTAAATATTCTGTATTTATTTATTTATCGTACTTCTACATTCTATCTTTTGGTTTTGTACAAATTCCTATTAAATCTAGCCATAGATATATGTATAGGTACCATAAACACCTGGAGCCTAAGTCCACTAATGCTGTTTGCAAAACAGTTCAGTATCACTTCAGTAACACAGTGAAGTTGTTAGTGGAATAGCAAAAGTGATAAATTTCACCATTTTTTGCTACCATGATTGCATCTTCTACTTAAGTATAAGGTACTGGGTTTTTTATAAAATAAAAAAGGGGTGAATAATAAGAATTTGCATTTATATATTATTATTCTGTATTTTAATATTTATGTGGTCTAGTTACAGTTTTATACTTTTATTTAAATAGATACTGATGACATAAATATTGAATTATTTCAAGTTCAACTATAGTTTTATAAGTATGTTTTGAACGAAAATGTTTTGTTACCAAAGTGTTTATATAAGATAGCAATATTTATTTAATTTATGTATGTATATATATGTATAACATAGTAATTACTAACACTGAAATTATATCATCTATGTAATTTAAATGTAACAAACTATTTATATTACCTACTTCTACAGTAATCACTTTACACAAAGTATAATTTTTGTAAATGTTCCTTTGTTATTTATTTTATTTTATCTGATATACTGAAGTCTATTAAGTCAAGAAAATTGAGGACACTACCAAATGTACAAAGCAATTTTAAAATATACATGGCAAAAAAACTAAAATTATAAGTTGATATGATTTGATGATTATATGATTTGCCAAATTTTAACAATTTACAGGCTCTAAATAGGCTATGAAGCATAACAATCTTATCTTAATATTCCTTCTTAATATTCATATACATTTCACCAGATAGTCAGCACTAAATATGACAGATGGTTTTTGTGATAATTGTTAATTTCTTTAAATAATCTGGCTATGAAACGGTAAAAAATAAATGAATCCTTTAAATATGTATTTAATTACAACTGATACCATTTTTATTCAAGTATATTATCAGTTATAAATGCGATATTCTTAAGGCGTGCGTAGTGTAGAGAACAGAAGAGCATATATGTATATATGTATTTCTATTCTATTTCTATATATGAGAAGGTGAATGGGTGTGAGTGAAGCAAGAGAGAAATGTCAAAATCGGTTCAGGTGGTTATCGATAGTCTCTGCCTATCCCGTAATTGATGTAGAGGCATAAATGTGTATGTAAGTGCGTAAATAGATTTTTATGACTAACTATTTTACTTTTATGTCATACTGGTGCAATATATTTAAGATGACTTTGGAATACTTATGTCATGAAATAGTGTCATTAATTACTTTTGCATTTTGTTAATTAAAATTTCTATGTGACCATATTATAGTAAGTTATTCTAGCGTCAGATAAAATTGTGACTATGTTTAATTATAATTTTGTAAGTACATACACTTATTGTTGTGTAATTAATGTGCCTTATAAATAAATGACATTGCCAATGTAAGATTGTATTTTTTTGATTCTTTAACACATTGACTGCGGCAAAAAATGCTGCTTCACCATCTCAGTGCGATGCAAGGCATATCGACACGATACCATAAGTTTCTACAGGTGCGGTCATGGGTCATTAAACCTTGTAACACACGCTTTAATTAACGCTTTGAAACTCTTATAACTCAGTCAAAACGCTCAAAAATCCTCATAATTTGGCGGTAAAATATTGTCAAAGAGTCGTTTGTCACAATACAGACGTCGCCCCTAGCTAAAGTGAAAACTCTAAGAGAAAATAAGAAAAACAAATGCAAGGTTTAAAGACCCATAACCGCATCGATTTAGCAACAAAACATTGAATATTTTAGTGATGGGAAATGATAAGAAACACAGAATATCGATAAATTTATTTGGTTTTAAAATTAAGTTTTACATAAGGCTATACTCAAAAAAAATATATCAATTTGTTATGATAAACTTTTTGGGTTGTACTCAAAAAGTAGAGATCGCTCTTAAAACAATGAAAAATAATACTAAAATGTAAGTATAAAATATGAAGGAATGAAAATAAAAATATCAAATTAAGTACTTTTTTTTATATTTTTGTTATAAAAATTGAGTTTTACTCAGGTAAAGCTTACACAAATACCTACTTAAAATAAAAATCTATGACGGATTTTTTGGATTGCACTCAAAAAATAGATTGCACTTAAAACAATGAAAAACAACAATAAAATGTCATCATCAAATCATTTTGAATTGACATTTCTAGCATTTTTCGGCAACGTTTGTTCTTTCGATGCATTTTTAGGAATCTTTCGCTCGCGAAATAATAACAACTTTCTTTCAGGAATGTCAACACATCACTAATCAATTGACACCTATCAATCAGTGCGATACAAGGCACTTCGACGTTATATTTGAAATAAGGCCTTTAGACCTTGTTGCCGCACAGGAATAGAGAAAAATCTTTTCAGTGCGGTACAAGGTCCAAAGGCCTTATATAGTTTTAACCAATCAGTTAAGTAGCTACTGAATAGACAATCACAAAAATATATCTATTTTACTTTTACGTTAACTACTCTTTAAGTTATAGCTCCCGCACCAGAAAGAAGTAAGCTATATTTGTGTGCGTTCGCGCAGCGGAATGTTGTTGAATTTAAAGATTTTAATTATGCAGATATTTAGTGTATGACGTCGTATAATTGTGTATGGTAAAAAAAAATTTGTGCACGCAGCCATTGTGGAGAAATTCACCAAAACCTGATTCCGCTGGGCGAACGTTCGCCCAGCGGAACTTTTTTTGATCCATTGACTTTAGAAGAAAAGAGATGTGTCCAAAAATTAGTGTGTATTTGTGTGTAATTGTGTATGTATGAATAAAATTAGTGCATGCATAAACTTCGGAGAAATTCAAGTTTCCGCTACGCGAACGTTTGGCCATTAGCTAGTTTTCATACAAAGCGCTTACATAGAGAGCTGTAGATTTTTACATACGTTGTTTTGAATTTGTGTATATTTGTTTAATAAACAGATTTAGAAAAAATCGTAAGGCCTAAAAGATAAAAATATAAACGTAAAATAAGCTTATTAGGTCTTAGTTCTTAAAGTATGCACTTTGGGATCTAGATTTTCACGTTTATACAAACCTTGTAAGTGTCTGCAACACGTTGCCAAGTATCAATGATGTTCCGTTAGTAATTAAAGAGTTATCGGACAATTTACCATGAATAGATCACTGTTTACAAAGCAGTCAAATATCATGACGTTCTAAAGGAATTGCATGGTAAAATGTATGCCAATAATTAGTGTATTCATTCAACTATTCACATGCAAAATTTCATGTCATTAAATTCAGTAATTAAAGAAAAACAATTATAATACTGACGAAGCTTCGAAAACCTACATAACCCGACCAAGTTCGGATAGCTACAAAAAAGCGGCCGTGCAATATATTTAGGTAACATCCCAAAATTTACAGTATAATACCGGTATTGAATTGGTACAGGTGATAAGACAATTGTTGTTTCGATATAATTTATAGGTCATTTATTTTTGTACACCTACTTTTTTAAATGTATTTGACTATGACAGAAAGTAGGTACCGTTTACGTAGGTACTTTATTTAAGTATGCGCTTGAGACTTGAGATATAATCTAAATACAGTGTAAACTCTTTATAACATTATTCTCTATAACGATAAACTCTCTATAGCATAGAAAAGACTACAATTTGGTTGGTTTACCTTAAAACCCATACATTGATACACTCTTTATAGCGCAGCCGCCATTCTCTATTACGAAGAAATGTGTTCATATTTAGACACAGAAGATCGTCAATATCGGTGTTATTGTTTATGTTGTCTTAGCAGGTAACAAAAGACGCCGACCAAACCTTTGAGGCCCCGAAACTTCTGAGGTCGTAAACAGCCGTCTTGCTTTTGTTATTGTTAATTGCCCTGAACACGTGCTTGATTTGCTTGAAAATGATGACTTAAATAAAGTACCTACGTAAACGGTACCTACTTTCTGTCATAGTCAAATACATTTAAAAAAGTAGGTATACAAAAATAAATGACCTATAAATTATATCGAAACAACAATTGTGTTATCACCTGTACCAATTCAATACCGGTATTATACTGTAAATTTTGGGATGTTACCTAAATATATTGCACGGCCGCTTTTTTGTAGCTCTCCGAACTTGGTCGGGTTATGTAGGTTTTCGATGCTTCGTCAGTATTATAATTGTTTTTCTTTAATTACTGAATTTAATGACATGAAATTTTGCATGTGAATAGTTGAATGAATACACTAATTATTGGCATACATTTTACCATGCAATTCCTTTAGAACGTCATGATATTTGACTGCTTTGTAAACAGTGATCTATTCGTGGTAAATTGTCCGATAACTCTTTAATTACTAACGGAACATCATTGATACTTGGCAACGTGTTGCAGACACTTACAAGGTTTGTATAAACGTGAAAATCTAGACCCCAAAGTGCATACTTTAAGAACTAAGACCTAATAAGCGTATTTTACGTTTATATTTTTATCTTTTAAGCCTTACGATTTTTTCTAAATCTGTTTATTAAACAAATATACACAAATTCAAAACAACGTATGTAAAAATCTACAGCTCTCTATGTAAGCGCTTTGTATGAAAACTAGCTAATGGCCAAACGTTCGCGTAGCGGAAACTTGAATTTCTCCGAAGTTTATGCATGCACTAATTTTATTCATACATACACAATTACACACAAATACACACTAATTTTTGGACACATCTCTTTTCTTCTAAAGTCAATGGATCAAAAAAAGTTCCGCTGGGCGAACGTTCGCCCAGCGGAATCAGTTTTTGGTGAATTTCTCCACAATGGCTGCGTGCACAAATTTTTTTTTACCATACACAATTGTACGACGTCATACACTAAATATCTGCATAATTAAAATCTTTAAATTCAACAACATTCCGCTGCGCGAACGCACACGCTATATTTCGCTCCGCACCGTAGGCAAGTACATGCATAAGGTCTTTCGACGTTGCACCGCACTCAATGTGTTAATAAGCCCCGGCGTTTGCACTTCTTGTTATTCCGTCGCCATGGTTACACCAACGCCAGCCTCCACAACCGGAGAAAAACGAAGTCGAAGCTTCAATACTTTTCTTCCTTGTTCTTCGGTTCGTTCCAGTTGAGGATCCAAATCTTATCCCAAAGCGAACATATTTAGTCAGTTTAGCATCACAATTGACTAAATATTTAGCAGAAAATAATTATGTGTATTTTTAACTTTAACTGAGCTGCTGACTTTGTTGATGCACCATAGACGACTGTACAAGATGCTTTGTTTTTGAAAATTGAGTACTGTTTATAAAAACAGTCCTTAATATTATAAATTCAACGTTTAACATACAAACGCTTCACGAAACGTGTATGCACACTCCCTTTTTTATGCCACGAGGCTTGAGTGCCCATTTTCAAATTTTTGAGTGCATGTTAAGTATGAGCCACTCAAAGCCCGCGTTTCACTAGATAGACAGCACCCAACGTGATACGTAGTGAGTGAACCGTATCGCCGTAAAATATGTATACCGTACCACTTAGTGCTTCATACGCGATAACACTTCATAAATAGTAGTCAGGGACGTAAAAACCTACCTTTCTTCCCGGCATGTCGTAGGAGGCGACTAAGGGACTAGGGATCAATTGAATTTTTTGGATACTAGTGACCCGCTCTGGCTTTGCACGGGTATAAGATATATATCCTACTCCACTATTAAATGGATCTTATTATACATACAAACCTTCCTCTTGAATCACTCTATCTATTAAAAAAAACCGCATCAAAATCCGTTGCGTAGTTTCAAAGATTTAAGTATACAAAGGGACAAAGAAAGCGACTTTGTTTTATACTATGTAGTGACTGTGCCAGCAACCTATCACAAATATTCTCTATGACTATAACATCACGAAGTTGATACTTTTAGTAAGAGTGACCCAAGAGGTATAGTTCTTCAAGATTCTGTCGTCCCCGATAGGGATTATGTCGTGAATGCATGCATGAATTAAACATGCTTATGTTTAATTATTTATGGTTCTGCATTATGCTAAGTCGTGTTTAATATTATTTTCCTATTTCATGCCACTATCGCGTTAGTTAGTTAGTTGATAACAAATTATGAAGTACCTATCTTTATGGCGTTACGTACCTATAACCGGCGAGTGTGTATCACGAATCAAATATAAAGAGGACCCGGCGTAAGGAGCGGTCCCCGTTACGCGGTGCGGAGTCCAATAGGCGTGTTTTAATTGGTGCGGAGTCTAAAAATGTGTATTAGAAAGGAGATACCTGATTTGATTGGCCGATGCCGTGTTTTGATTGGTTTTAATATCTCCCCTCTATCACGCGTACCCCGTTTCATCCCGCGTAATGCCAGACTAGTTTCCAACAAATATTGCGTAAGGCCCACTCCTCTTATTAATTACTCCATGGTGTATATGAATAAGATGAATGTATACCAATCAATCATTTGCCATGATTGGAAAAATGGGGATGTGTGATATCTGCCTTACCTTCTGTAGGGCTACGGGCTTTATGTGTTCGAATGGACTTAATAGAAATATCTTCATTAAACCTGCTACACAAAAGAGACATCTATTTATACTGCCCTCGTACGAGAGAAGGGCACATCTATCATTTTGGTCAGAGATAATTGGGATTAAAGTTTTTACCATATTCTGCTTCATAGTGTGGAAACCTTTTATGCCTATGGTATCTCCGAATACCTAGAACATAAAATTCTACAAACAATTGAGCAGATGTGCTTTTTTCTGATTCTAAATATGTATATAACATATAACAAAATTAAAAAAAATGTTACTTGTGCCCTTTTTTCTTACGAACGGCAGTATACATAATTATAGTTTCGTGTAGGGGTATTTTATTGTTATTGTTTTCGAGTCGACAGCATATTAAGTTTATTCGCAAAAATCGCATTATGTAGCATTCGGTTAAATTCTAATGACATAGCATTTATGTTTTTTGAAATGGCTGTTTGTGATTGAGTTTATATGGCTTGGTTAGCCACAATACTGCCGAAAGCGTATACTGGCCGACCGTAAACAAATTTACATCTACATGAAATATCAGGCAGAGACTATATCCATCGCAACCTGGAACGATCTGAGAAATCTCTTGCTCCACTCATACCCATTAACCTTCGCATACGTGCTCTTCTGTTCTTCACTACGTACACGCGCCTTGAGAAGAATGTCTCCAATTTAATCTACATATGGTCTACGTCGTCGACCCCATCCAGCTTTGGCTTTTAAAGTCCTTTCGTTCTTGGCGATTGATAGTCTCTACCTATTCCTATATGCACGTAGAGGCATAAATATATTTATGTATGTAATAGCATTCTTAATCTCATAGACACGTATGAAGTTAACATTAACCCTTCCTTTAACATTATGAGGAAGGAAAAAACATATTAAATAGTAAGGTATCACGTTTGATGTAAACAATGCGTTTGATACTGTATGTTGTATGGAGGCTAATCAGTGTAACGAAATAGCTATGTAGATTATGATTAGGTGAAATAAGGCTTTACAGTTTAACTTCATTTTAAATAAACGGGGATGTAGTGTATGTGTGTATTTAAAGGTACATATTGTTAGTTTACTTGTATAAGGTACTAAATAAGTGTACCTACCTACGTATCACTTCATAGTATAAAACAAAGTCGCTTTCTCAGTCCTATGTCCCTTTGTATGCTTAAATCTTTGAAACTAGGCAACATATTTTGATGCGGTTTTTTTAATATATAGAGTGATTCAAGAGGAAAGTTTAGGAAGGTATAAATAAGTGTTTCGTGTAACTGTGAAATTTCATAATCACTCAATTAAAAAAAATCAACGACAACACAGAAGTAATGTACTTTTAGGTTTAATTAACTTCTTAACTGAATTCGTGAATTAAACTTAACAACGTTTTTGAATGTCGATCCCTTTACATACTGTAACGATGAATGCCGTCTTTATTTCGAAAAATGGGCTTCGAGTGGCCAAAGGTCATCTCAATGCCATTTAAGGTCACAAGATTCTCACTACCGCATAAGAGATTAAATTATCGCCTATGTCAAGTCATCGTCTTAAACAAGATATCTCGTGCTATCTGGGACGCAAAAAAATGCAAACTAGCTACAGTTCTTCCCCTAGGAGGCGACTAAGGGACTAGGGGTCAATGGAATCTGTTGAGTGATAGCCTAGCAACCTGTCACCAATGTTCCATTCACAATTTATTCATAGTAAAAGTGACCTTGGAGATATCATCGTCTCTAAAGTTCTGTCCGCCTTGAAAGGGATTAGAGGATTGTGTATGTGTGTTAGAAGCCAAGGTTATAAGCTCACGTTTCTTTAATTAATCTGTGAACGACTGTGCTTTGAAGGTGATTAAACTGAACGGGTCAATGGCAAAGCGTCTTAATTTATAAAGATGAGCGGAAATGCAATTTTGTTATAAACGTATCTTAATTTAAAACTTTACGTAAATCGTAAAATTTTGTTTTTAGTAGGTGGATCTGTAATATAATTTAACATATGATTTACAACTTGGTATATTTACATTACCATTTTTATTGTGGTGAAGTAGTCAGAAGCTTAAGTTTCCATCTAGAAATTTCGAAGGCATGCTGAGTATGAGCCGCTCAAAGCCCGTGTTTTATTAGATAGACTGCACACAACCTGATAGGTTGAAATCATATGGACGTATAGACACTGGCTTCTATCCCTACGGATAGGCAGGTTTTCTCACAAACTCTGTGATCGCTCTTGCTTCACACGCACCCATTAACCTTCTTATGTAATCTCTTCTGTTCTTCACATTTAAGGAAAACACCGTAAGGATACTACTTACATTCCTATGTACAGGAAAACGGCCAATATTCGTAAATTAATTTTATATAACCTATGGTATGTGACCATTAAATAGTGAACAGTTTGTTTAGTAAAACGTGACCTTGGTGCCTATGAAATATATAAAAAGTCAAAGTCAAATGTTTTTATTCAATATAAGTACAAGAACAGTACATTCATTGAAAGTCAAAACATTTGCCTGACACTGGTTGTCTCTTGGCATTGAAATTCTACCGTTGGTTCGGAAGCCCTGGCTCGGAGAAGAACCAACAAGAAACTCCGGCTTTCAGGATTTTTTGCCCAGTGCCAGTTACAAAAACAAATTATAAAGAAACATAAAATTTATACACTTATTAACATAAATTATCTTTGCACATATAGCTTAGATGCACTCATTGCCAACCCTGAGCATCGGCGAGGTAGTCCCCGACCGCGTAGTAAGCACCCCGGACTAGTCGGCCTCTAACTATAGTCTTAAATTTAGGTAAGGACAATCGCGTAATCCAGTCCGGTAAATGATTATAAAAACGCACGCAATTTCCAACAAAAGATTTCTTGACCTTTTGAAGCCTCGAGGGCGCCACATACAGCTTATGTTTGTTCCTAGTATTAATTTTATGAAAATCACAGTTTCTTCTAAAAATATTTCTATTTTTATGTACATAAATGACACACTCATATATGTACTGAGCAACAACCGTCAAAATATCAATTTCTTTAAAATTTTCGCGAAGTGACTCTCTGGGGCCCATTCTGTAAATGCAGCGAACAGCCCTCTTCTGCAAAACGAATATTGTGTTTATGTCAGCAGCACAACCCCACAGCAAGATGCCATAAGACATAATGCTATGAAAGTAGCTGAAATAAACAATCCTAGCCGTGGGTATAAATGGGGGTTAGCATCTAATCTCATAAAATTCTGCTGAACTGTATGAAGAAGCGATGATTTCCAAAAATAAAGTGTGTCATATGCCCTTTTATGACCTGTCTTGAGTGCCCATCTCCAAAAAATATGCAACAGACAGTTAAAAATAATAGACTAAAGCGCGTGATTTCCATTTATTATATTCATATTCCATTTTTCTTGAAATTCCAGATTCGTTTTAAAGCCCCAACGGGAAGGCGGCGGTAATAACATTTACGGTGCAGAGATCCGAGAGGCATTAACACACATGCGACATTCAAAAGAACGTGCTGCGTATATCCTGATGGAGAGGATCCAGCCTCCTCAGACAGCTGGTTACATGGTGAGGCCAGGAGGTCCATCTGTGCCCCCCATTGTGGATCTGGTCTCCGAACTTGGGGTTTTTGGAGTTATTATTGCGTGAGTATGAGTATATTTATTGTTATTTAGTGTAGTGTAGTTCAAACGCTCCCCCGCCAGGTGGACCGATGACTTCAAGAAGATCGGTAGTAGCTGGATGAGGGCCACGAATGATCGTGTTTGTGGCGTACTTTTGGGGAGGCCTGCGTCCAGCAGTTGACTAGTATAGGCTGAGCGAATGATTCATTATTCTTTAGGGCAAAAAACAAGGACACATCATATATATTATAATATTTTTATTGAGAGATCCACAGCAATTACATACAATATTCAACATACAATAGAATTCATATATTCAAGTCAGTCAATCCCTTTTGGAATGGACAGAACCCTGTAGACGATAATATCTCCAAGGTAGCTTCGTAGCATAAATATTGGGGTTGTGGTGCCATTTGGAACATTAGTGACAGAATGCTAGACCATTACTCAATTAATTCCAACGCCTACCTAGGCCTTTAGTAGCCTTCAACGAAATGCTGGAAAGAACGGCAGTTAGTTATCATTCTATGTGGTTTTGATACATAAAAGTGAACTTATAAATTGCAAAGGTCCATTGGTTAAATTGGTAGCTACGGTGTTGTTGCTATTAATTACGACATGAGTAATTATATTCAGCACCCGTTAAAAACTATATCAAAGGACTTTTGCTATATAAAAGGTCATTTTGGTCTTAGTTAATATTTGGTTCATTGATGGTACTGTAATAATGAACACTTTATATTGTATATACGATCAAAAACTAGATGGATAGTAATTTCAGAAGTGACCAAAAATATTGTCCTTCTGAGATTCTGTATGCTTCATACCTACACACGACTACGTATCAGACGCTTTAAAGTAAGACAAACATAGACGCGTTCACGGCTATTAACCCTTGCAAACTATTCAGAGGTTTGGGTGTCCACCTCCACCTTGAGGCTGTAGTAAGGCCACCTCGAACCCACGTGTTGACCAGATAGTCCTTATTCAATAATACTGGCTGAAAGCCATGTCGTAAATTATAAGTATTGCCTATTAAATCTTCCGAGAACCAGATAGCTTTCCTCACGATATTTTCAGTGACCGTAGTATTCATTGCAATTTGTAAGTGGGAACAGGATAATAGTCTCATTTTCAACTTATAACCCTTTCAATATATATAATAAATATAGATCTTTATTATTCAATAGTATATTGCCAAGACAATAACTCATTTCCTCATTTTTAACTAGGTCTTTCTTTCGTTTCAGTTCGAAAGAAAAGATCTACACCAACTGTTACGTTGGCCACATGTTACGTACGAAATTAGCGGACGCAAACGAGGGGGGCGTGGCAGCTGGCGTCGGCGCCTTAGACTCGCCGTATCTTGTCGATATATAGCATGTATAGTACAAGTATATGCCATACATAGCCATTCACGAATTTGAATATAGCATGTATAGTACAAGTATATGCCATATTGCTCCGTTAACGATTAGAAACTAAAATAATTAAAACGTTAATTCATGAACATTAACTTACGATACGTTCATTAACATTAATACAAGGTATTAGAGATACTAGTGTCCATCTCCGTAATTGTGGAGTTAGTGATTCTATGACTACATTGTGATCCACGTGTTAATTAGAAAAACATCAATTGTAGTAAGCTATGTTACCATTGAGAAATAGATATATTTTTCGCGATGTTTTTTTTTCAACGTAACCTATTTTCATAGGTCGGTTACAAATGAGACACAAATAAGTAAATTGAATTTAAAAAAATTATAAATATAATTATAAATACATATATGTCTGTTGTGTTGAATACGAATCTCTGGTGAAAAATGGATTTGTAGCCATAAATTATTAGCAATTGCGGAAATGGACACAAAAATATCTGATCATAAAGTAAATCAAAAGTTAACCTAAAACGATTATTGCCATTAAAATAATAAATAAATGCATACATACTATTCCTATACAATTAGGAGCTAATCAGTAATAATTTTAACAGGTATTTTAATGCAATGTTATCGTAAGAAGTATTAGGGATTGAGTTATTTCATTAGAGTATTGGAAATTATTTTTTGTGGCTCAAAAACAAGATAGATGATATACAAACAAGATAAATAATATTATTCTATTTAATATTTCAGCCAATAAATAGTATTTGTGAGTTACGAGACAGTAAATTGAATATTGTTATAATTTAGTTTATTGGATTAATTCAGGTGCCAAGATTCAATATCAGTTCAATAATGGTGTGAAGTTATTAGTGGATTAGAAAAAAGTGACAAATCACTGAGGAGATATTGAATAATAATTTTTCATACAGCATTAGTAGGCAGGCCCCTGGTTCATTAGATTAAATCAAGTCTTATTTTTATCCGAATTGTCCGTAAATAACGTCTGTGTAATTCATACGTTTGTTATAAAAAAAAACGGAAATTTACAGTAATAGAATATAAGCACTTAATATGTGTTTACGTAAAAACGTAATAGCGGGTTAAAGAATAGTTACCAGTACCAAAATTTTCGTTTAAGTGTATATTACGATGTTTTAGTGAAAATTATGATTTTTTAATGCATTTGTTTACAGTTTATTGTTATATATAATAGGATCATACGTACACACACACTATGTATGATAAATAAAGGCGTGTGATTAGTAGATTTTAGCGCAATTTCCCTTTAATCATCATATTTACATTAATCAATGGTATGTTAGGTTTTACATTAACTATCAAAGCCACAAACAATTCATTTTCAAAAAGTATCTTATGTTTTTATCCTTTTTTGTATTCGTTTAGCAATTTATATCATATTCTGTTAATTAATCCACATTTTATCTATGTACTTTGCACATTATTATTTATAATTTTATTTAGAAACAATTGTGATTGTATAAAAATCGACATTCCTGAGGTTTTGTGATTTGATAAGTGCTTAGACTGACTGGGGTGCTGTATTTTGTAGAATAAATCTATTTTTTATAAAATTAAATACGAATTTTACCAAACCAAATAAATTGTGTGTTATTATATTTATACGTGTTTCATTATAAAACATCAAGGAATCTTAAATACATGTTCTTTTGATCCTTTTTGGGGTGAACAGAACCTTGGGGACATTATTTCTCCTAGCATACTTTTGGCATGTGCCGTAAGTCGTAAGGTCGTAAGATCATTTATATGGAACACTGAACTAGTTGTCAACCCATCGCCCAATTGATTCAATTACCCCTAGCTGCCTTCTATGACATGCCGAGAAATATTAGTATGTATTATAGTTGTATTGAAAACAAAAACCTTAAGAGTGAAACCATGGAGTAATTTATAAGAGGAGTGGGCCTTACGCAATATTTGTATGGAAACTAGCGTGGCATTACGCGGGATGGAGGGGAGATATTCATTTCATCATCATCTTATGGTACCCCAGTGGTACAAAGGGCCTTCGTGAGAAGGTCGCCAACCGCTCCTATCCTGTGCCTTGCACTCCGCGTCCCTCCAACTCAACCCAGCCGCCCTCAACTCAGCGTCGACTGTACGCTGCCAGGTGTGCGCCGGCCGGGCCTGGGCGTCTGCTCCCGTGCGGCCTCCATGTGTATGCTGCCCTGGCGATGTTGGTCTTCCGGTCTTCGGAGTGTGTGCCCTATCCACTTCCATTTACGTTGAGCGATTTCACGCTTGATTGCGGACTTGGTGGCATTGCTTCCATAGATCCTCGTTTCTGATAGTGTTCGGCCAGAATATGCGAAGTATGAACCTCAGGCATTTGTTGACGAACAACTTGCAGCTTGTTCGTCAGTCCCTTTGTCTCCTTCCACGTCTCGCTGCCGAAGAGCAAAACAGACCTTCACAATGGAATTGAAGAGGGAAATCTTGAGGGGAGATATTACAACCAATCAAAACACGACATCGGTCAATCAAAGCAGGTATCTTCACACACATTTTTAGACTCCGCAGCAATTAAAACACGCCATTTGGACTCCGCACCGCGTAACGGGGACCGCTCCTTTCGCCGGGTCCTCTTTATATTTGGTTCGTGAGTGAAACCCATTTGTTTAGATGACTGTATTTACTATACTATAGTTAGTACTTTTACTATAGTTTATTGCGATAGCGATTTATATTAACTTTTTATATTAAGACGGACGTGTCATTACAAATATGTATTAAACAA